>PVKC010014506.1:0-22127 GCA_004027635.1 Crocidura indochinensis | reverse complement strand
GGAGGGAGATTTGGGACAATGGTGATGGGAACGTTACACTGGTGATGGGTGGTGTTCTATACATGACTGAAACCCACACAATTATGTATGTAATCAAGGTGTTAAAATAAAAAAAATAAAGAAAAAAAATAAATAATAGGGGAAAAAAAGATTGCATTTCATAAATTTAAAATAGACTTCCTGTTGTCAAATTCTACATATTAGGATCTATCAAGTTACATTTTGAATAGGGAGACACAAAAAAGGAAACAAATAATACATTTAATATTAAAAATTAAACTGTAAATGGAATTTTATAAAATAATTTTAATACATAAAAATTAATATAACTGGAATTTTATTTTTTATCACCATAAATTATGAATTTCCCATGCATCATTTCATCTTCAAGTCAATTGCTGAGTACGGAAGAAAATAGGGAATGTTGCAAAAATGCCTTGAGAATTGATTGGTACCTATGAATAGATAGAATCATTAGCTAGATTTATCTATGAAATAACCTGACAAGTGGGTCTGCCAATTTTTTTGTGAAAGTGACTCTATACATATTTCTATTTTTTTGAGGGGGGGTCACACCTGTCAGCACTCAGGGGTTACTCCTGGCTCTATGCTCAGAAATCGCTCCAGGCAGGCTCGGGGAACCAAATAGGATGCCGGGATTCGAACCACCATCCTTTTGCATGCAAGGCAAACACCCTATCTCCATGCTATCTATCTCTCCGGCCCCAAAGGGACAGTGTGTTTTTTGTTTGTTTGTTTCTGTTTTCTTTTGCTTATTGTTTATGTTTTTGTCTTTTGTTGGTTTGTTTGTTTAGGGGTCACACCGGGAGGCGCTAAGGGGTTTTGGGGGACCATAGGGGATGTCAGGATTTGAACCACGGTCTGTTTGGGTCCACCACACCAAGACAGGTGCCATATCCTAGACCATTTCCACTTTGTTCTATACATATTTTTAATTGTACATTTTATTTACTGGTTATTCATTCTTGAGTTTATGTCCCTTTTATTATGCCAGAGAATTCACATTTTAAGCTAGTCAAAATCCCCCAGAGTTATTTTGCTTCTCTTGCTCAGAAACAGCCATTCTAAAAAGGAAAGAATATGTTAGAAAATATTGAACTTCGGAAGTATCAAAGGCAACAACTCTTTATAGGATTTATTTTATAATGTCTTTAAAAATCTCTTCCCATAACTGGGTTTGCCAGAAATTCTTCAAATTATTGAGTTCATTACCTTTGCCTTTGGGTTTTTTGTTTGTTTGTTTGCTTTTTGGGTCACACCCAGTGGTGCCCAGGGGTTACTCCTGGCTATGCACTCAGAAATCGCTCCTGACTTGAGGGACCGTATGGTATACCTGGGGATCGAACCGCTGTCCTTCCTAGGTTAGCTGAGTGTAAAGCAAACGCCCTACTACTTGAACCACCACTCCAGCCCCAGTGTGTGTGTGTGTGTGTGTGTGTGTTTGTGTGTGTGAGTGTGTGTGTGTGTGTGTATGTGTTTAATTTTAAAAAACCAGGAAAAGGGAGCTGGGAGGTGGCGCAGGAGGTAAGGTGCCTGTTGCCTTGCCTGCGCTAGCCTAGGACGGACCACGGTTCGATCCCCCAGTTCCCATATGGTCCCCCGTGCCTGCCAGGAGCCACTTCTGAGCGAATAGCCAGGAGTAACCCCTGAGTGCCACTGGGTGTGGCCCCAAAACCAAAACCAAAACAAACAAAAAAAAAACAGGAAAAAAAGCAGAAACTTTTATAATGGAGGGAATAACGTTAAATGTTCAAGTGGGATTAAAATTCATTTTTAAAAATTATTTGAAGTCTTTTGTTTGTTTGTTTTTGGGTCACACCCAGCAACTCTTAGGGATTACTCCTGGTTCTGTTCTTGAACCATTGTCCTTCTGCATGTAAGGTAAACGCCCTACCTTCATGCTATCTCTCCGGCTCCCTGTCAAAATTCTTAACACCTTTAGAAAATCCACTTCAGTTTTTTAGGTGAACATGATAACCGCTACACTACAAAATTGTAGTCATTTCAGTTTGCTGTTTTTAATTATTAGGATGAATGAAAAAAATGGATGGGAAAATTAAAGTTATTATGCCAACAAATATCACCAGGAAATGGAACCTAGAGGTTACTACAAGATAGACTGCATAGTTAATAGCTAAGAGTAATAGAAAAATGAGTACAGCCTTTAGGGCCCCTTGTGGGTCATTGTGTTGGGATCTCTTGACAAAAGTTTAAACACTTGGTGTGTCTAAATAAAGACAAGAGTAACAAGAGAAATGAGATTAGGTAAAGACTAAAGAGAACAATAGTCCCCACATTCAGAATAGTCTGTTTAAAAGCATTCGACATTTTACTCACTTTAGAGTTCCAAGTTTTGTTTCCTTTGTGATTGAACTTGAAGTAACAGCAAGACTCATCTGTCACTAGTGATGAAAGAGATGAGAAAAGACACCAAAAGAATCCCAGAAAGGGGCCCGGGAGATAGCATGGAGGTAAGGCGTTTGCCTTTCATGCAAAAGGTCATTGGTTCGAATCCCGGTGCCCCATATGGTCCCCCGTGCCTGCCAGGAGCAATTTCTGAGCATGGAGCCAGGAGTAACTCCTGAGCACTGCCGGGTGTGACCCAAAAACCAAAAAAAAAAAAAAAAAAGAATCCCAGAGATATTTTTCATCATTAGTTTCATTTAGACAGAGGAAACATGGATGGGATTTATTTGCTATTTTGAGTGAATAGAAGATGCAGAAGCAAGAAGTAAACCATACACTTGAATGACTTAATTAAGGGTCCAACTATAACCAAAAACTCCTTAGCTTATTGTGTGCATATATACCTGGAGAAAGCGCATAACAAAGCCATCTAAAGGCATTATACACAGCAAACAAATTCTAAGGTGGCAAATTGACCAACATGATATCAGTCAACGAGATACCTCTCCTTTTCACCTCACCTTCATAATTATTCCATTTGCCTCAAATCCCATGGTTAATTCACCAGCAATCAAGATCATAGAGATGGTCTCTATTAGCATGTAATCTGAGAGTTTTGATTTGAATTATCATAGAATATGAAGTGGCTTTTGGCAGATGAATGAATCAAGGGCAATACCCATCTGTGTACCATGCAATTTCTTTGCTCTCTCTGTCAGCTATGTTCTGGTTTTAAAAGAGCCAATTTTGCACCAGCTAAGAATTATCTGAATGGGGCCAAAGCAATGGTGGAAGCAGTTGGGCATTTGCCTTGCTCATGCTAACCTAGGATGACCTCAGTTGAATCCCTTGCTATCCCATATGACTCCCCCAAACAGGAGTGATTTCTGAGCGCATATGCAGGAGTAACCCTGAATGTCAACAGTTGTGGCCAAAAAGCAAAATAATAATAATAATAATAATAATAATAATAATAATAATAATAATAATAATTGTCTGAAGACTTTATTAATTGGGGCCAGTGATTTTTTTCATAATTAAAGATTAATAAAAGATTCTCAGATGCAAATAGTAATGGATCTGCATGATCCTCTTCATTTTGACTCTGTATATTTTAGGACTCATGAACCTAAGTTGTTTAGTAGGAATCAAGAAAAAATTAATTGCTTGTAAACATGGCTCCAATTTAATTTGGAAGCAATAACATCATGATTACATGTAATGTTTCAAGATGGGGTCTGCTTGGCACAAATGCTCTTTGGGAGGTTTAAAAATATGTGTGTGCTTCTTTGAATTTTGAGGTCAACTTAAACTAATATGCATGTACATGGAAATGTAAAAAAATACTATGCCTCTAATGTTTAAAGAGTTACATAAGTTTTATGGCTTTAGATTGCCTTATGTGCTGTTAAGAAATATTATAACGTGTTACAATCTGGGGACTTGAGGGACAAAGTAATTGTACATGGATTCTGTTGTACTTATATTAATGTTCTTTGGCTGAAAGTTCAAAGTTAAGATATCAGCAAGGGGACTTCTGAGAATTATGTTATGGGTGATTGTCCTTCCAGTGTAACTTTACCTTGTCCTCTTTCTTTGCACCTTTGTTCTCATAATTAAAAATTAAAAATTAAAAAAATATTTGTGTGTTTATGGATAGACCATATATAAGAAAAATGTAAGTCTCAAATTAATAAGTAGTTTAGTAATTAATCAGGATAACTCAGGTAAGGCAAAAACAAATTTTAATTTTGAAAAAGAATGACTAACAGACTTTTAGCTATTTCACTCAATAATGTGAAAGTGTGAGCACTGGAGTTCCTCGAGCTGTTTCAGTTATTGTTTAGAAGTCCCTGACCATCCTGCCCTATCATGCTATGACACAGACATTAATTGGTATTTAAGAGAATTTTCAGTATTAGCTTGATTATTAAAGAATTGAACTATTTGGGAAAAATAATGAAATAAAATACTCCCCCATTCTTTTTTTGTTGTTGTTGTTGTGGTTTTGGGGTCACACCCGGCAGTGCTCAGGGGTTACTCCTGGCTCCATGCTCAGAAATTGCTCCTGGCAGGCACGGGGGACCATATGGGGCACCGGGATTCCAACCGATGACCTTTTGCATGAAAGGCAAACGCCTTACCTCCATGCTATCTCCCGGGCCCCAACCCCCCATTCTTAAAATGTTATTCATTATACTCACATTTCTCTTTTTTTAATTTTAAGTACATCTTGAAGAGTTTATTTGTTTTATTGTAGTTTGTCTTTGTTGAATTGTTTTTACATTAGTCTGTAGTGTCATTTTCTTTGTGCTCCATGGCTCTTGTTTTCCTAGTATATTTTTAGATACTAAAACTATTGATTCTCCCTTTGGGGGAGTTTATGTGTATATCTTCAGACTTCCCTTTTGATATATTATTATGAATGTGGTGGGGGCTACATTTAAATTTTACAAATGTTGCTCTAGCAACTTATGATGAAAGGACTGTTTATAGATAAGGTCATAAGATAATTATTACCTACTCAGTTTTTGGTGTCATACTGAATTATTACTGTTTGAACATATTTTATTAGTCTAGGACAATATTTTGCGAATATACTTTCTCTATTTTCACCTTCTGATTCTTGTTTGTCTACTTTATCTTGGCTTCTTCCTTAAAGAGATATACCTCAGATTTTTGTGTGTCTTTATCTTCCCCTTTAAGAGTTTTGCCTTTCTATAACTATAGCACTTTCCAAGCTCCTTCACTGTACACTTCTGTTGCTTGAGTAGTTTTCACACAATCTAATCCATATTTTTCCTTAGGGTGTGGACCTTAAAGATAACAGCATACTTCTGCAGCCTCTGAAAATATTCTGTTTCCTCCTTGAAGATGCCTTTAGTTTCAATGTCATGGAGTGTTTTACTGATGTGCTGTTCTATATTTATTTCTGCTCCCTTGATAAATCACCTGTACTTTAATCAGTATGATATGTTTGGCCAATTTATGTATCTCCAGTATTTTTCACTAATTCATATTTAAATAGAAATTAGCTGGTCTTCTGTGGAGTTCTACAGCTATCCTAAAGATTTAACTTATGCTTTTTATTTGCCTTATTCCTTGCATGCTTTTAAATTTGTCAACAGATTAATCTTTAGATATATCACAATGCACAAATAGTAAAGTAAAACAACAACTTGAAATTCATTAAAATAAAATGTATTAAAATAAATTTATTAAAATAAAATAAAATTTATTAAAAATAAAATAATATTTATTAAATTAAAAATATAAAATAAAAGTGCATCAAGTCTATAGTAAGAAAGTAAAAGAGACAACTTAGATAACTGGAAGAAATACTCACAGATACAACATCTGAAAATGACTTAATATGCAGACTATATATATAGAACCCAGACAATTTGAAAACAAAATGATAGCAAACCCAATGAAAGAATGGACAAATAAACATTTCTTCAAATGTTTACAAATAGCCAAGTGCTTCTGGAAAATATTTAACATCTTCGGTATTTGGAAAAACGCCTATAAATTAAGATACATTCACTGAGCTGGTTGAAACAATAATGGTAAAACAAAATAGTGTTGAAGATTTGAATATTCCTAATGGAAATGTAAAATGACCCAGTCTCTATGGAAAAGAATTAGATGGCTTCTCCCTTAAAAGTTAAGTATTAATATTATTATTATTATTATTATTAGTTTTTGGGTCACATCCGGTGACGCTCAGGGGTTACACCTGGCTATATGCTCAGAAATCACTCCTGGCTTGGGGGACATATGGGACACCAGGGATTTGAACTTCGGTTTGTCCTAAATTAGCCACATGCAAGGCAAAAGACCTACCTCTGCACCACTGCTCCAGTTCCAAGTATTAATATTATTATATAGCCTACTAATACATAAAACCTATCAAATATAATATATAACATAATATAGTATAAATTATTATATGACCCACTCTTAATTATATATTGAAGAAAGGAACTTAAACAAATAGTTTCACTAATGCTTTCTGTAACATATTGGCAATAGACAAAAGTTGAAAACAATTCCAGTTTCTAAAACAAATACATAAAATTGGAATACTTCTATATCATAAAAAGGAATGAAGTTCTTATACATGTTCAGTGTGATTGAACCTTGATACATTATATAGAATGAAATAAGTCAGACATGAAAAAACAAATTTTGTATGATTCTAGCTATATGCAAGATCTAGGATAAGTCAATTCTGTCTCAATTTTGAAACATATGTTTATCCAACTATAATAACTATTAAGGTAGAATAACTTTACCTTGTTCTGTTAGCATATTAATAAAAGGAATTCTATTGCCTAGTATAAGCTACACAAATGAATATAATAATTTTCTTTGATGACTGTTGCTTTATCAGAAGAGTAAACAATGTTCTAAGGTTTTAGCTGAATTTCTGAATATGTCATTTTCATGCAATTATGTCTTGAAGAACTTGGCATTTTCTTTTTGTGTTGGCACTTTTATTGGATTGATACCATCAGGTAATAAACACTCTTTGCTATGCTTACAATTGGCTTTATGCTTTTCTTTAATTTTTTTTATTTTTTTTTAATAAGGAAGTACAGAAACATTATAGAGAAGTTGTGGTATATACATACACATATATGCAATATATTTATGTTATATATGCAATATATATACTTTGAACATTATATATTTAACCAAGAAAAGGAATGCAATTCTGCCAAACTTTTAGATCAAAGACTAAAGTACGGTTACTAATAATAGGTAATGAAAGACAATGGATAAGGATGTGCAGGCAAGTCTGGTAAAAGGAATATGTTAGTGTGGCAATTATCGTTTGCATGGCCCACCAAAGTATGGATGTCATGGAAAAGAAAAACTTTGGCTTAAATACAAGGAGACCCTACCCCTGAAATTTCCTGACAAAAGACCATTTCTAGGCACCAGGCAAGACAGTTTGTCCAATCACAGTCATCGTCTGCAGTGCCCATACAGTTATACCTTTCACAGTCTCTGTTGTTGATCTCACGCCTCTGCATTAAAGGTCCTGGAATCTGTACATCCCACATTGAAGTCAGGACGGTGTGGAGCGGCTGACTTTATGTTTTATCCTATGATATACAGTTAAGAACATTGCCCATTCAGGGTTTTTGGCTGATTACAAAATAAAATAGATGTTAAGTAATTATTAAACTATACTGAACAGTTAGAATAATTCAGAATTCAGTTCAATTCTCAGGTAGCAAATAAAACTTTAAAGACAGTTATAATCAATTGTAGCATTTAATAATTTTCCCAATTTATTGAAGTTTATTTTGGGGGTACTTAGTGTTTCCAATTTCTATTGAATATGATAAAAATAATTAGTTTGTTGACAAAATATGTTATTCAATAAATATACCTTGTATTTTGATTAAATACAGCAAGAATAGAAAAGAACTATATGCATTCTTTTAAATGCAAAGAAAAATAACAATTAAGTTGCTGCATTGTCATCTTTTTTTAAATATATTTTATTTAAACACCTTGATTACATACATGATTGTATTTGGATTTCAGTAATGTAAAGAACACCACCCATCACCAGTGTATCGTTCCCATCACCATCTCCCACCATGTCCCACATCTCCTTCCCCCCACCCAACCCCCGCCTGTACTCTAGACAAGCACTCCATTTCCCTCATACATTCTCATTATTAGGACAGTTCAAATTTTAGTTATTACTCTAACTAAACTCATCACTCTGTGGTGAGCTTCATGAGGTGAGCTGGAACTTACAGCTGTTATCTTTGGTGTCTGAAAATTATTATTGCAAGAATGTCTTTCATTTTTCTTAAAACCCATAGATGAGTGAGACCATTCTGCATTTTTATCTCTCTGACTTATTTCACTCAGGATGATAGATTCCATGTACATCCATGTAAAGGAAAATTTCATGACTTCATCTCTCCTGACAGCTGCATAACATTCCATTGTGTATATGTACCACAGTTTCTTTAGCCATTCATCTGTTGAAGGGCATCTTGGTTGCTTCCAGAGTCTTGCTATGGTAAATAGTGCTGCAATGAATATAGGTGTAAGGAAGGGTTTTTTTGTATTGTATTTTTGTGTTCCTAGGGTATACTCCTAGGAGTGGTATGGCTGGATCGTATGGGAGCTCGAGTTCCAGTTTCTGGAGGAATCTCCATCTCGCTTTCCATAAAGGTTGAACTAGATGGCATTCTCACCAGCAGTGGATAAGAGTTCCTTTCTCTCCACATCCCAGCCAACACTGTTTATTCTCATTCCTTGTGATGTGTGCCATTCTCATAGTTGTTTTGATTTGCATCTCCCTGATGATTAGTGAGGTGGAGCATTTTTTCATGTGTCTTTTACCATTTGTATTTCTTCTTTGTCAAAGTTTCTGTCCATTTCTTCTTCCCATTTTTTGATGGGATTAGATGTTTTTTTCTTGTAGAGTTCTGTCAGTGCCTTGTATATTTTGGAGATTAGCCCCTTATTGCATTGTCATCTTATTTCATTCATAATGCTCATACAAGATAGCAGGTGGATTTTATTGCTGTGTAATAGAATATTTATTAAGCTTCCAAGTTTCTCTTAGGCCAAATAATTATATTTTACAAGACTTTTGGTAGCATCTACCAAAGATGCTAGAGAGTGCATCATTTCTCCCAAGGAATAAGCAGCAAAAATTGTGTTCCGTGAGATCTGAGGTTTTTAGCAACAAAATCACAAACATTTATTATAAATAGCTTACCAAAAGTAGTAATACTAAGTAAAAGGAGTTATGGACTGTTGTAAGGGATTTGATAAAGTCTAATCTTCTCTGAGGGGTGGGATGAGGTTTGAATCATACCTGGCTGTGCTCAGGACTTATTTCTGGTTCTGTGCTCAGGGAACATATATAGTACTGGGTATCATATCATAGTTAACTCTGTGAAGGAAATATTGTCTCTTACTAGGTCTCTAGCCTGCAAGTTTATTTTGTATCTCATATTAAACACATTTTAATGCTTTCTAAGGTAAATTATTTAATCTCAAAGCAAATCCTTTAACATAAAATTCTGAATATTTGTATTTTGTATATAAGTCAAAATCTAGGACTCTCCTGTTGGTGTTCAGCAGGTGCCTTTCTACATAATGCCTAGAATTCTGCAAGCCAAAATGAGGTAAAATTAATTTAATGATTTAAATTTGATTAATAAATTGGATCTCCAATTTAATAGCATAGTTAATAGCTAAATAACCCTACTTCTATTGGATTGATATAATTTTTCACTTGCCTTTCCAAGAAGTGGCTTTTGGAGGTACAAATTTATTGATAGTATCCAATATCACCACCCAAATAGCTTAAAACACATGTATATAGTCCTTTAAAATTTAGCTAGAAAGAGATTGGAAGTATGCTCAAAGATTTTTATTTCCAGCACTTTTTATCTCTCAAAATTTGTACTTTTCTATTTTTGTGGTATCTGGGGAAAAAAAATCTTAGTTTCTTTTATTTTTCTAATTTTACTTCATGTACTTAAAAACATTCTGAAAAATATTTTACACTATTTTTATTTTTATTGATTATACATTGGGGGATTGCTCTAGACAACTGTGTACCATATTCTTTTTTTTTCTATTTAATGTTTAAATTAATTTTTATTTTTGGTGAAGTTACGGGAACAAGAATGGGTTAACCTTTAATGATCTTAATGTACATTTGCAAATACCTCTTGTCTATTTCCTTTTTCTGCTAGCTCTTTCAACGTACAGAAGACCAACAACAAGAATTTTATAAACAGCTCTCTTAATTTCATATAAATATAAGAGTAATGGTTGGCAAGCGTAACAAATGGTGAGCCCATGATTTATACTCAGAGAATAAAAGAAAACACATTTCTAGGCATTAAACATAAATCAGCATCATAAAAAATTAGAAATCCCTTAGCTCACCCTCCAATCTTCTATACAATCATTTATTTAAGATTAAGACTACTTTTCTTCAGTGACCCCGTGATGATAATTTGACATAACTTGTGAGTGGCTAATTAATTGTTACTACAAATGCAGTACAGGTCTTATTAAGAACCCAGAAGGTCAGGGTAATCACTCTCTCTCTCTCTCTCTCTCTCTCTCTCTCTCTCTCTCTCTCTCTCTCTCTCTCTGCTTTTGTTCATGTCAACCACCTATTTGTATGTTGTGTTGTGTTCATTAATTATGGACAGTTACTTATCAAGCTCTTTGGCAAATCTTCAGTTTCATTGATTTGGTCAAACTAAGTGAGGAAATGAGTACCTAACCAGTAATCAAGCTACAATTTGAGTAACTTGAGGATAATGCTTCAAGTGATTAATATACCTCAATTGATCACTATTTTCTTATCCTTTGCAATTCTGCTTTTCGTCTTTGCACCTTCAGGTCAAAATGATATAGTATCTAATACTTGTTTTTCTTTTTTTGTTGTTTTGTTCTTTAATTTTTTGTGTGTGTACCATATTCTTAAAAAGAAAAGATGATGATAGTTCTTTTTCCAAGTTTTACTTTTTCATTTTAAATCATATATTTAGAATAATTTATTTTGTGCCTAAATATTGACTGATATACACACCACAATGTTGACACATAGTTCTTACATTGTCTAGCAAAACCTTTACTTAGTTTTTTTTTGTTTGTTTGTTTTTGGGTCACACCCGACAGTGCTCAAGGGTTATCCCTGGTTCCGTGCTCAGAAGTTGCTCCTGGCAAGCACAGGGGACCATATGGGATACCGGGATTCGAACCGATGACCTTCTGCATGAAAGGCAAACGCCTTACCTCCACGCTATCTCTCTGGCCCCAACCTTTACTTAGTTTTAATTCATTTTAGATCTTGTTTCATCTCAAATCTCCATATTTGAAAACATAAAGACTGCTTACGCCAGTGCTCTCAGTCTCTCTGCCCCTAGAGACTCAATTTTTTTGAGCTATTATTCCCAGAACAATATCTACTACTATGGATACTACTATTATATCAAATGCACAGCAATTATAAAACAATATTAGGGTTCAAATAGTGAAAATTAAAAATACTTTTCAGAAGATTTTAGATTGCCAACTCAATGAAACATTACCTTTCACTTTTATATTCTAAACATTAAGATTTTTCATTACTTTCTTATCTTGGTTTCGTCCTCTTTGGTTCTTCTTAGTGAAGAAATCTTTCTTAGTCTTTCTTGGCTGTCTGTTAGTGCTTTACGAAAGTCAGGAAAAGCACACTGCTGATTCTGAGAGAAGAATTTCCAATCTAAATTCTCTTGTCAACTGTGTAGAATGGCATGGCAGGAAAGGAAAGTTGTCATTTGCTTTGGGAGTAAAATCTACATGAGTGAGATTCCCTGGGATGTATTGAACATAATTTGGATTTTAGTGATCAGTTAGATCATTAAAACCAATGCAAGAAGGAGCCTCAGGAGAAACATTTCTTCACTGATTTCTTCATCATTTTTTGTTTGTTTGGTTGGTTTTGGTTCATACCCCGCAAAATGCTTGGGCATTAGTCCTGGCTGTGCTCAGGAACCATATGGGATGCATGGTGTTGAACTAGCCATGCACAAGCAAAGTGCCTTACCTGCTGCTACCTTCACAGCCTAAAAATGTCAAATTTAGAATATTCATTTCTTCTCAAACTTGTCTACGGCATTCTGCGAGATTTCTTCTCAGACACTTAAACTGCTGTAGGACACTCTCAGAGGCCTTTTTTAGCTGATTGTTTCCCAGAATTAAGATAAAGGAGTGACCACATGGATAGAGGACTACAGTTGCCATGCCAAACATAAACAGTAGTTGCTTTTCGGGCATAGTAGAACATATTATTTCTATAACAATGCCTATAAAATACAAGACAAACAGGATGATAAAGGATAGTACAATTTTCATGGCTTTCATATGTGCTCTGGTGCTGGGGTCCTTGGATCCAGTGAAGTTTGCTTGCATCTGCTTGTGGTGCCTCCAGAGGGAAAGAATTAACAAGACACAGTTCATTAGGGTTAGTGCAAAGAGGACAATGACTCCCAGGTTGAACAGAATCTGGTGGATAAAGAATTCAGTGCTCGAACTGTAAAAATATGAGACGGTGCTTTTATTCTCTATTCTTTTATTAATGATCCTCACAACATATGGGAAAATAATCATCCACGAAATAAGCCAGAATCCCATCAAAAGAAGAAGAACCCTATTGATTCTCTTCTTTAACCGGAGGAAAATGTGGTGGGAGAAATGTGCTATCTTTAGTAAATAGAATACACTGAGGCTGGTGGCAAACCAGATGCTCAATTGATGGGTAATCATCCATAAGTAGCTAACATAATAAATTAAATGACTTAATATATATACATCTGGAGAGAATATTTTCATAAATCCATCTGTAATTATAATCCATATGAGAAAAAATCTGGAAATAGCTAAGCCAGTAAGAATGAAGCCAATCACAGATAATTTCTTTTTCTTCACACAATCAATGCAATACACAATTCCAATAAATCCATTCCCTAAACTCCCCAATATTGATTCACTCACTACTGCAAAAAAAAGGAGGTGTTTTCCTATTCTAAGCATATCTGCTCACCCCTTGTACTAGATTACCTGCAGCAGAGTGAAGCTGATACTGGCTGTTTGATGAAGTGTGATTTTTCTTAACTTGTCAAAGAAAGACTTAGTGGTTCTCTAATTCATGCCTCATTATAAAATCCTTCACCATGACCCCTTCAGTTAGCTCTATAAAGGTTTTTCTAGGAAATGTGTACTAGACTGTACTACTAATAATTTGTTAAGATGCAAATAAAAGTTTCTCTGTCATAGATTTTATTTTTCCTCTTGAGACGATTTGCATTTGTTGAACTAAATTGTGAAGTAGCTGTGTTGAACATGTCTATAGGAAATAAAACACATTAGGAGAGAGTTCAGAGAGATATTACAAGAGGTAAAGTGCTTGCCTTGCATGCAGCCACTCCTGGGTTTGATCCTTGGCAATCTGTATGATCTCCCAAGCTTGCCAGGAGTGATCTCTATGTCCAGAGCCAAGAGTAAGCCCTAATCATATCTCAGAGTGACCCCCCAATCAAAAAACAAAACAAAGTAAGTCATTTATTTTTTCAAAAGCATAATATAATCATGCTAAGAGGTAAAAAAGAATTAACCAATAAAGATTATTAGTTTTTAAACTTAGCATTTTACTAACTCATATCCTCATATAAGTATACATGAACCTAATGAAATTATGCCACTAGAGTCCTTTTTTGTCTGTTTTTTTGTTTTTTGGGGCCACACCCATTTGATGCTCAGGGGTTACTCCTGGCTAAGCACTCAGAAATTGCCCCTGGCTAGGGGGGACCATATGGGACATGGGGGGGGTCTAACCGTGGTAGCGATCTTTCCTTGCCTAGCACTTGCAAAGCAGAGACACCTTACCTCTAGTGCCACCTCGCCGGCCTCAGGGTTCTTTTTTTTGTGTCTGTGTACTTACTTTTGTGTTTGTCTCTATCTCCAGAAGTGGCTTGAGTCTGAGTTAGCAAATCTTTTTTTTTAAATATTATCTTTATTGAAGCACCTTGATTACAAACATGATTGTAGTCAGGTTTCACTCATAAAAAGAATATAGTCCTTCACTAGTGCAATATTCCCATCACCAAAGTCCACAATTTCCCTCTCTCCCCCAAGCTGTTTTTGAGACAGGCATTCTACTTCTCTCACTAATTATCATTGTCATCATATTGTCAGTGCTGTTATTTCTCCAACTGCACTCACCACACTTTGTAGTAAGCTTCATACTGTGAGCCAGTGCTTCTAGCCCTTATGTTTATTGTCTCTGGGCACTATTACAATAATGTCTTTTATTTTTCTTAAAATCTATAGATGAGTGAGACCATTCTGTGTCTCTCTCCCTCTGACTTATTTTACTCAGCATAATAGATTCCATGTACATCAATGTATAGGAAAATTTCATAATTTTTTGCATAATATTCCAGTGTATGTATGTATCACAGCTTCTTTAGCCATTCACCTGTTGAAGGGTATCTGGGTTGTTTTCAGAGTCTGGCTATTGTAAATAATGCTGCAATGAATATTAAGTGTGAAGAAGGGATTTTTGTATTGTATTTTTGTGCTCCTAGGGTATATCCTTAGGAGTGGTATAGCTCGATCATATGGGAGCTCAATTTTCAGTTTTTGAGGCATCTCCATACTATTTTCCATAAAGTAGAATAGATAGCATTCCCACCAGCAGTGAATAAGAGTTCCTTTCTCTCCACATTCTCCCCCCTCAGAACTGCTTCTTCTCATTCTTTGTTATGTGTGCCAATCTCTGTGGCATGAAATGGTACCTCAGGGTTGTTTTGATTTTCTTCTCCCTGATGATTAGTGATACAGAGCATTTTTTCATGTGCCTTTTGTCATTAGCATTTCTTCTTTGAGGAAGTATCTGTTCATTTCTTCTCTTCTCATTTTTTGACGTGGTTAAATGTTTTTTTTTTCTTGTTAAGTTCTGTCAGTTGAGTTAGCAAATCTTAAACTACTTTAGCTTAAGAGTAAAAAACTAAATATGTAGTTTTTAAATTAAATTTATAGAAATCAGTAAAGATATTATGTGTGTGCATTTGTGAGTGAGTATGTATGTTTGTGTATGAGAGAGACAATGATATAGAGACAGAGGAAAAAGAAAGGCAAAATGTAATATGTGTATACAACAATTTTGTCTCTCAATTGCCTTCACCTCTAAATAAAATCAGTAATCCTTGGAGAAATTATGAGTCTGGTTTAATCCTTGCTTAAGGAAAGTACAAAACAAACGTAGATTATTTCCTTATCTTATTTTTATACCAGAATATAAGAAAACACTAAATCATATGGATATGTCAGGAGGACAGAAAACCAACTAGAGGTATTTTTTGGGGGGTGTCACACCTGTGACACTCAGGGGTTACTCCTGACTATGCGCTCAGAAATTGCTCCTGGCTTGAGGGACCATATGGGATTCTGGGGATCGAACCACGGTTTATCCTAGGTTAGCGCATGCAAGGCAAACGACCTACCACCTGTAACTACCTCTCTGACCCTTAGAGGTATTTATTAAATATAGAATAATGGGAATGAAAATGAAATATCTATTAAATAAGATATGAATTAATATGTACATATTACTATTAATGTGTCAATCTGTGAATGACTTTAAGCTTTTGTTTATTTATTAATAGCATGTGTCCAAAGTGCTCAAAGTAAAATGTTTCCATTATATAAATAATTATTGGTATAATGTTATGATTTAAGAAAATTTCCAAACCATCTTTGCAGGAGTTCTTACCTACTGAACAATATTTGTAAAAAAGATTCTTCTGTCATTTGCCTTTCCTTCTATCTCTTTTACATACTCAAATTGAGTTTACACAGCCAGCCCTTTGTGAACTTCCAGGTGGCACTTATATATTTTTTATTTCTTATAAAAAACTTACATATTTTTTATTTATATATTTTTTGCCTTTTGTTTTGGTGGTACTCAGCTGCTCCTGGCTCTGCACTTAGGAATCACTTCTGATCACTTCCATGGGACCGTATATAATGCTAAAGATTGAACCTGGTTTAGGTGAGTGCAAAGCAGCCTGCTAGCTATACTATTGCTCAGATTCAAGTTCTGATTTCTTAAGAAAAATGAAAGCATATGTTTTCAGGAGAAATACAATATTGGATATCAAATGAAAATTACTACCAGAATTAGCTCAACTCTGAGATTTACAACTACTTTAGGAACTAATCAGAGATCCCAATACCCATTTCTGAAATGTTCTTTTCTTGAAAGTTACTGCAATAAAGGGTCAAGTTGGAGTCTATGGATGTAGTAGAAGGTCTTGTGTATAATAGTAATATCTTCTTGTCACAGGCAATACTTCTTAAGATTCAGCAGGAATTATGAATTGTAGTCATATGTATGTAGTACAAACACATGAAGTTAAGAGTTCAAAGCATGACATAAGAAGCATTTCCCAAAGTAGCATTGACTTCTTGGCCTCATGGTATTTTTTTCCACTTTTACATCTACATTTAATGTCAGAAAAATAACTGTGATCTAAATAAGGAACATTTATCTTCTCATGACTTTAAATGATGAAAAAAATCAAATATATACTGAGGTGAAGAGAGCAATACATTGTGTCTGAAGCTAGAAAAATCATTGAGAACTAGACAAAAAGCACGAATATCCTCATGGTAATAATTTAACTGTTTGCTATAAAAATTTTCAAACATCTACATAGGCAGAGAAAACAAATATTGTGTTCAGCTGTTATTAGTGTATAATCACTCTGCCTGTACCATTTTGCTTCTCCTCAGATCTTTTTGGCATGCAGTTTAGGTAACAGAGCTCCACATCCTTTATGTTACATGGTTGTCTACCATAACCAGATTCCAAACAGTAACATACTTGTAAAGAAATTCAATCATTTCACATAATTCAGACTATTTTCTTTCTGAAGTCGCATCAGTCGAAAAGTCATAATTTAAGAGACAATCACAGTATGAGCACAATGTCTGAATCTGAACCATTGTTGAGGTTAGGTGTTTATCTATAAAACAGGTAGTAGCAGGTGCATATAAACTGTAGATCCTGAGTGACTATCACAGATCTATCTGGTCCAACTCCTGCAAAGTGACTCAGTATTACTAATAGTTATTTAAAATTTGTCTTTTGACAGTTTTCTCACTGATATTTTCTCTATTATACTTTCATAAACCCACTGATTACAATGAAATGACTCTTGCCTAATTTTTTTTTTTGGTTTTTGGGTCCCACCCGGTGACGCTCAGGGGGTTACCCCTGGCTATGCACTCAGAAGTCGCTCCTGGCAGGCACGGGGGACCATATGGGAAACCGGGGGATTGAATTGCGATCCGTCCTAGGCTAGAGCAGGCAAGGCAGGTACCTTACCTCCAGCACCACCGCCCGGCCACAAAATTGTTGGTTTTTTGTTTTGTTTTGTTTTGGGGTCACACCCGGCAGGCTTGGAGAACCATATGGGATGCCTGGATTCGAACCACTGTCCTTTTGCATGCTAGGCAAATTCCTCACCACTGTGCTATCTCTCTGGCCCTGACTCTTGCTTAATTTTTTTAACAATATTTATCTATAATTATGTGTCAGTAGAGTATAATATACTTAAAATCTATTAGATTATTATAAATATATGCATAAACATAATTCTGAGATGTGACATTTTCTCTTTTTTCAATTTATTCTTGTTATTTGATTAGAAGTCCCTCCATCACTCAATGACTTTAAATATTAGTCACTCAGTACATGTACAGAAGGAATACTTTAATAAATCAAATAGATACCACAAAGTCTTATATGAGTTTATGTCACACATCAATATACATCTCTGCAAATACTTTCTTTCAGGCAATATTTCCAAAGCCAAAAAATCCCCAAGTAGGTTTTCTTCATTGGGCTGTTTCCAAATATCACCACATAAGAGTGAGCTGTGGGATACAGAAGTAATAATGCATACCCAAACATCACAATCAACTTGTTATACTGGAAATAAAATGTACCAAGTATTAATAAAATGCCAACATGGAACAAAACAAAGAGCACCAGAGAGAAAAACATGCTTTTCATGGCTCTATAATGGACCTCCAGGCTGGGATCTCTGGGACCCCTAATATTGAGTTCAATGTGCTTGGTGTGTCTCCACAAAGAAAGGAGCAAAATAAAAAAGGAAATAGAGGAGATACAGTAAGTAAGGAGGGATGCTATTAAGAAGGCAGACATATAATTTAAAATATTATTTATACTTTCATGGTTTAACCCTGTCATGTTTCTTTCCGACTTTATGTAAACTTGATGGCAAAAGTTATGAACAGAATAACGAAAAGGAAAAGTCATAAATAGAAAAGGCACAGATACTACTAGAAGCATGAAAATGACCTTATTAATTCTCCGATTAAGACACAGGAAAAGAGGGTGGGAAAAATTGGCTATTTTTAGGAAGTAAAACACAGCCATACAAGTAGAAATCCAGGTACACAAATGGTTGTTCAGAGACCAAATGTTAGTAAGGATTTTGTCATATATAAAGATATTCAAAAGTTCTGCAGAGAACTGCACTGACCAGATATTTACTTGTATTAAACACAGTTGACTCAATCTTGCCCATGCCAAACTAGTAAGAATATAGTCAACCACATATAACTTCTTTTTTTTTGATCCAGGCAGTGAAATTTGTGAATCCAATTAATCCATTCCCTAAAAGTCCTACTATAAATTCCCCACATGTTAAAATCCTGAAAATTTCCTCCAGCATACTTAACATGAAATCAAAGCGAAAAATTCTGATGTACAGCTTGTAGATTAGTCAAATTCCAGATGATTTATTAAGAAATGTACAGATCTTGTCTTTTTTATATAGGCGTTTCTTTCTGTTTGGGGTGTTGTTTTCTTGTGGCACTTCTTTTTCTATTAATCCCAACAATCATCAATAGTATGGTCCAATTAATTTTTAGGATATTCATCAAACAATTACAACCTATTCCATGAAGAATTTCTAGTCAGTCTTGAAAGCAGGTTATTTTGGGATAGGCTGGGGCACACCCAGGTGTGCTCAGGTTCTACTGTTGGCTCTGTACTCAGGGATCACTCTTGAGTGACCAAATACGGACCGATTTGCAGTGCCAGGGGTCAAACTGGGATTGGGTACAAGAAAGGCAGGTGACTGATTTAACTCTTATAGTATCTTTCTGGTCACTTGGTCTAGTCTTAGCTTCTGTTTGTTTTTAAGTCACATCCAGCAATACTTGTGGCTTTCTCCTGATTCTGTCCTTAGGATCATTCCTGGTAGTGCTCAGAAGTCCATATGTGATACTGGAAATTTGAATCGAGGTTTCTACAACCACAGCTGCATGCTAGGCAAATGGCTTAAACTTTTAGTATTTCTCTAGCTTCAATATTGATGTCAGCTATTAACTGTAATATTCAACATATAGACAAGATCAAAAGATCAAATTCTAATTTGCTAACATGAAAATAAAGGCCTGGATTAATTTCATTCTTCTAATTAGCATTCTTCCTTTCCTATCAAAGAGGTGTTTCATTTGATATACGAATTTGAATTGTGAAACAGAAGTCACATACATGGATTTTCCCTATGTGAAAATAATTTTAACATTAAAATCAATGTCCGAGGAGCCTGAGAGATAGCATGGAGGTAAGGCATTTGCCTTTCATGCAGAAGGTCAGTGGTTCGAATCGCGGCATCCCATATGGTCCCCTGAGCCTGCCAGGAGCCAATTCTGAGCACAGAGCCATTTGTAATCCCTGAGCACTGCCAGGTGTGACCCAAAAACAAAAACAAAAAAATCAATGTCTGAAACCTTTATTTATGAATTATTATTCTGTCTTCTTAGTTCTTAAGCTTCATCCAATAATTTCTAAGAGATAAATAAGCAAGAGAAAATACTAATTTAATTTTAGGAGTACAGAGGTATTTAATATATGGAATCATGTAAAAAATCAAATAAATATTTTATCCAATTTTAAGACAAATAAGCAATTCACATGAAGAGCATACAGAACAGAGAAAATACTTGAAAGATTTACTTTGGACAATAGTTTGGTGAGCTCACCAGATCTTGACATATAGATCCCCTTTGCAGCCCCTTACTTGCACTGTAAGATTTTCATCTATGCAGGGTGTGCATTTATTATATAAGACTGATGTCCTACTTTTAAAGGAAAGAGGTGTCAGAAGGAAAAGAAATCTTTTACTTGAAAGATATATTTAGGGTGTCTTTCATTCATAGGCTGCTCCATTAATTTGAATTAATCAATATGTGGATTTGAAAGATGTTGGGGTATCCTATTCTGGACTTCATCAGTAGCAAACATTATTGATTAATATTAAAACATTGATAGTGTTCAATATAGAGTTTGACATTTTCAAGATATTTGCAGGTGGGACTGGAGAGATGGCATGGAGTTAAGGCCTTTGCCTTTCATGCAGAAGGATGGTGGTTCTAATCCCAGCATCCCATATGGTCCCCTGAGCATGCCAGGAGCGATTTCTGAGCACAGAGCTAGGACTAACCCTGAGATTTGCCGGGTGTGACTCAAAAACTAAAAAAAGAAAAAGAAAAAGATATTTACAGGCATTATGTAAGTCTAAACTCACCTCAGTTCTCTAGAGGAACAAGAATTTCTCCCCTGCTTTTCTGAGAAATACATAATCTCCCCTAACAGTAATTTCTCAGTTGACACCCCTTCTGAAAACAGCTTTATTAGAGTTTGTTTCCAAAATCCCCATTTTTCCATTTGTTATTGAGAATTCTGTGTAGCCAGGTTCAGGACTGAGTACTAAAAGGCTTTACTATGTTGCATTCAGGTATAATTGTTGGAATGCTTCTTCCCTGGACAGCAGAGTAAAGGTCGAAGCTCTTCAGCAGCTAATTCAGCACAGATAGTGGGAATCAGTGGGCCTGAAAGGAAGGCTAGAGTCACACTGAGAGCAGAGAGAACTGATGTTCAAGGGAGGAAGAAAATTTCTTCCACAGGTCTTCATTCTGAATCCTTGTTTTCCTTAGGAGACACATTCATTCATTGGCAATGACTTTTCCCCATCCTCTCCACCCTTAACTCTCTCACTGGAAGGAAGCTCTCAATTTAGAGACATGTATTAGGTGTACTGCCTATAAATGAAGGATATAGCTAAGAGGTTGCGTAGGTGCTTTTAGCCTGGTGAACTAATGGGCAAACTGACTAAGTGACATTCACTAAAGCCCAAGTAGATCTTGGTCTTGTCTCTTTAGGTGCACACAATTGTGATGCCTTAAAGCCCAAGATAACTACATTATGCATTCTATTCTTTTTTTTTTTAATTTTTATTTTGACCATAGTGGCTTACATATCTTTCACATGAGTATTATAGGTACATATTAACATTGAATCAGGGGAATATGCACCACAAAATTTGTCCACCTCCCTTCCCCGTTCCCTTTCTGCAATCCATATCCCCTACCATCACCCCCCGGACTGCTAGAGTAGGTGGTCCTCTCTTTGTCTAGTCCTGGTGCCCTCCCTTGTTTCTCCCTCTATTTGAGAGGCTAAGCTAGATAAATCGAGTTATATTGTTTTGTTTTAGGGAAAGAAAATCAATAGAATGGGGGTAAAGAATAAGAAAAAAAATTTTTTTAATTAAAATATGCTGAAAATGGGCGGAGTCCTTCTAGTGGCTATCAACCTCAGTTTGAGAGAGGACATGAAAAAGGTAACTGAAACACCATAACAATACAAAAATAAATGTCAAATTAAATAACCAGTGAGCCCTACAGCAATAAAGAGAAGCACCACACAATAGTCTCGGTTCTAAAATCAAATCATGCCAGAGTACAAAAAGAAAGAGAAAGAGAAAATAAAATAATAGAGAATAAAAAAGGCGACATCGACTTCAATATCTACACCAAAATAAGGACGTAAAAAAGCAATCAATCAATCAATATATATGTGGAAAAATGATTATTTTGTGCTTTCCCCACCCCCCCTCCCGTGCATAGGCACAGTAACTATTGGGGATATTATAGAGGGGATTCCCTTGGCCTAGGAGATACAGGGTTTCTCCATCCCTAAAGTATACTGTCATGGAATTAACTGTAGACTCCTTGCATGAAAATTTACTCTCCCCTTGGTGCTTTTGTGG
>PVKC010014505.1:0-22126 GCA_004027635.1 Crocidura indochinensis | reverse complement strand
CATGCTCAGAAATTGCTCCTGGCAGGCACGGGGGACCATATGGGGCACCGGGATTCGAACCGATGACCTTTTGCATGAAAGGCAAACGCCTTACCTCCATGCTGTCTCCCGGGCCCCATCCAGGAATGATTTTTGAGTGTAGAGTCAGGAGCCTGAGCACTTCCAGGAGTGAACCCCAAACAAAACAAAAGTACACACCATACAGAAAATAGATAAATGGGGCCAGAGAGATAGCATAGAGGTAGGGCATTTGCCTTGCATGCAGAAGGAAGGTGGTTCAAATCCTGGCATCCCATATGGTCCCTTGAGCCTGCCAGGAGTGATTTCTGAGTGTAGAGCCAGGAGTAACTCCTGAACACTGCTGGTGTGACCCAAAGCCAAAAAAAAAAAAAAAATGGATAAACAAACCCACACCTAAATATGCTGAATAATACAAACATTATTTCAAGCATACTTGAGAGAAAATACTAATTACAAAGAGACAAAAATGATATTCAAAACCAAGGAAAATCTAATCAAATTTGATCATATTCCACTTCCTTTTTCAAACAGATTTTCAATGGTTTAATGAAATAAAAAATCTGAATTCTTCAGTTTGGTACTTATAACATTCTATATAGTTATTTAAGCAATCTACTCTTTTTGCTGGAAGAGAATTATTATTATATATATTTGTCATTTTTCAAAATTATGTATAATACAATTTTGCCGATTTTTTGTCTTATTTTTTTTTGCTTTTTGGGTCACTCCCAGTGATGCTCAGGGGTTACTCCTGGCTATGTGGTCAGAAATTTCTCCTGGCTTGAGGGACTACATGGGACACTGGGGGAATCGAACCTTGTTATTCCATAAGGTCCCCTGAACACCACACCATGAGTAATTCCTAAGTGCAAAGCCAGGAGTGTGGCTCTCTGGGGGTCACACACTTCAGTATTGCTGGGTGTGGCCCCCAAACAAAAGAGTAATAATAAAAACAAGGCGTTTGCCTTTCATGCAAAAGGTCATCGGTTCGAATCCCGGTGCCCCATGGTCCCCCGTGCCTGCCAGGAGCAATTTCTGAGCATGGAGCCAGGAGTAACCCCTGAGCACTGTTGGGTGTGACCCAAAAACCAAAAAAAAAAAAAAAAAAAAAAAAAAAAAAAAAAAAAAAAAAAAAAAACCATACAGAATTTACAAACTCCTTCTAATGCAATTGCTCTGTGATCAGAACTCACCTGTTCTGACTGGCAAAGGAAGTCTGGTCAATAGGCAGGATGCTTTCAGGCCAAGGGGCAGTCTGATTTGGAGGAGCTTGTTGTTGGCTATACTGAGGTCCCCCCATATTCATCTCTAATTCAGAAGGCCCTAAAAGAGGAGGGAAAAAATCCGAAAAGAGAAATCAAACAATTTGTAATCAGGGAATTACCTACTTCTGCAATACAAAATGAAATACTCACTTTACAGAAAATGAAAAAGCAGCAACTGGTGAAAATTAACTGAAAAACCTTGTTCTCAAATAGATACGAAGACCACTTCACTGGCCCCAAGACAAAAACAACGAATACCAAGGCTAATCACTCATGTTAGGAAATTTTGAATAACAGCAATTCCAAAATTTCTGCAGGTGGAAGTCTTTGTTTTGTTTTGTTTTGGGGCCACACCCAAAGGTGCTCAGGGGTTACCGTTGGCTCTGCACTAAAAAATCATTCCTGGCAGGCTCTGGGGATGCTGGGGATCGAACCCAGGTTGGCTACGTGCAAGGCAAATGCCCTATCGGCTGTGCTATTGCTTTGGTCCCCGCATGTGGCAGTCTTAATTCTAAAAACATTTAATGTAGAATGTCACCTCACAGAAACAAAAGCTAAAGTGCCCAGTTAAGTAACTGGGTAAGAAATTTGATGCAGAGGCAAGATAATTCTGTACCATCTTGTCAAAATAATTCTAGCATAGTTCCCATTGATGATTTAGTTCTTACTGTGCAATATTTAAATATTAGAGAAAAAATGAATAATAACATAATTAGAATCATGCCTCTCAGAGGAAAGTTAGTATGTTAATAATTAAGAAATTATATACTGGGGTTAAGATGCTTTTGCTGCTTTGCATGTGGCCAACCACAGTTCAAGCCAGGAACCACATATGGTCCCTAGGTAAGCCAGAAGTCCTGAGTACTTTGGGTATGGTCCAAAACTCAACAATGCTACCCACCCCTACCCACAAGTGTGAATTCTGTCAAATACTAATTTTCTCAACAACAGCATATTATATTATATACCTTAGCATATTCTATGATAATAACCTAGATATAAATTCAATCTCTAAAGCCTATGATTCATGTTTTGGTATATTTGTCAGACTATATAACATTATCATAGTAACTTAGAATTAAAAATAAAAAAAAAAAAAAAGGTAAATATGGGGCCCGGGAGATAGCATGGAGGTAAGGCGTTTGCCTTTCATGCAAAGGTCGTCGGTTCGAATCCCGGTGCCCCATATGGTCCCCCGTGCCTGCCAGGAGCAATTTCTGAGCATGGAGCCAGGAGTGGCCTCTGAGCACTGCTGGGTGTGTCCCAAAAACCAAAAACCAAAAACCAAAAAAAAAAAAAAAAGGTAAATATGCAACTTTTAATTATTTCATTTTATTGGAGGGGGTTGTTGGTCTATATCTGGCTGTGCTCAAGGTTTACTCCTTGATCTGTGCTCGGGCATCTCTTCTGGTGGTATTTGGGATACCACAGGTGGTTCAGGTGGTGCTGGGGTTAACAATGTGCAAAGCTACTGACTTAGCTCTTGTACTATCTTTCTGGTCCTCTTTAACTGCTGTCCAATATATCCAGTCCAGATCATTATTTCTGCATTAAAATTTTAATATCAAAATAGTATCCTAGTGAGCCTCACATTTTGTGAGATTAGACCTCCTCATTCCTTTAATGAAGAACTGGAAAAAAAAATAAAGAGAACATGCAGAAAAAATATGTAAAGAAGACATGGGAGATTGATGTAGTCATGCAGTGCAGTGGTCCAGACATTAGCATTTTAAGGCCCTGAGATAATGATTCTGATGATCATTCAGATTTAAGATGATCTATACATAAAAGGTCATATACATAATAGAGTGTGACAATCCACTTCACTATACCCAAATGTTAGATAATTTATATGAAACAAAACATATACAAATGTAGCTGTTTTGCTTAAGTGAACTTAAGTAACCGCTACTTTATGATTCTTTTTTGTTTTGTTTTGTTTCTGGGTCACACCTGGCAGCGCTCAGGGGTTACTCCTGGCTCTATGCTCAGAAATCGCTCCTGAAAGGCTCAGGGGACCATATGGGATGCCGGGATTTGAACCACCATTCCTTCTGCATGCAAGGCAAATGCCTTACCTCCATGCTATCTCTCCCGCCCCTACTTTATGATTCTTACAATGTTCCAGTAAAATCTCACTATGACAGGGGCATGCTCATTAGAAATGTCTTGAAAGAGCTCTTGGAACTGCTACTATCTTCCAAGATAGTCTAAATAATCAAAAGCAAAAGGCACTGATATTTGCTTACCTATATTCATAACCTGAGACTGAAGCATCTGTCTTTGGCCAGGCTGGTTATTGGGTCTCATTGGGATGTTGGCCGTGGGGTTCCGAATTATACCTCCTTGAATGGGCCGGTTCATGGCACTGGTGGTGGCCGCACAGGTGACTCTCACAGGGGAATTCTGTGGGACCCATTCCCCTGATGGCATAGTGGGCCGAGCAGCATTACTGCCAATCATTCCTGTTGGGGAACCCCAAAATAAAACTAAGAGATGCAGCTGCTGAAAGCATACTCTTACTTTGCACAAGATAGTCACTCTAAAATACATAGCAATTAGCTAATGCCCTCTTTGAGACAGACGTAGGCCCTTGGCTAAGAAATAAGAATTGACAACTATTACAAAGTTTTTCACAACACAATCATGCCAGTCTTTATAGCTCAGAAAGTGTTTAAAATTATTCCCAAATGTATTTAGAAACAGGTGCTGTGATGTGTGGATAACCCCAACTTCCTTCCTGAGGAAGTGAATCACATTAGCAGACATACATGTCAAACACTTCACTTTCCACATGGGAGGTGAAGAAAGAGGAACGAGATAAAAAGTGATAATCAATATTCTAGTTATAAAGCAAAAATCACAGAAAATACTCCCTGAAGCATATGTCAGACTTTAAAATCCTCGGATCCACACTAGAGTATTATAATTTGTTGAAATTCCAAATTGAGGAAGGCAACTTGTAAAGCAGAAGCAATTAAGAGAGTATTTCTAATATTTATTACAGTTCATTAGAGCCAAAGGCAAGTGAACTCATACTGCTCTTCAGTATTTCAGATCCACTGTATCCCTCCCTAGATAGATCTAGAACGGGTTTAAGAGCAGATCTGTAGAAACTCTACTTAAGATATCAACAAATTTTTGATAGAGAACAGCAATAACAGCACATCAGTTGTAATCCTATCAAGTGTTGGTTTGACCTGGGCTTGCTTCTGGAACACCTGTATTAGGCTCAATAGTTTTTTTTTTTTTTTTTTTGCCACACTCGTTTGATGCTCAGGGGTTACTCCTGGCTAAGCGCTCAGAAATTGCCCCTGGCTTGGGGGGACCATATGGGACGCCGGGGGGATCTAACCACGATCCTTCCTTGGCTAGCGCTTGCATGGCAGACACCTTACCTCTAGCGCCACCTCGCCGGCCCCAGGCTTAATAGTCTTTTAAAAAAAAAGTTTTTTGACTTTTTGGGCAATACTTTGCTTTGCTCAGGGCTTACTCCTGGCACTGTACTCAAGAATAATCTTGGTAAACTGGGAGTTCTAGAGATTGAACCCAGGTTGGAGGTGTACTAAGCAAAAGACTTATTCATGGAACTATCTCTTTGGTCACAGACTTGATAGTCGAAGGGTAGGGAATGCAGTGAGTGTCTTTTATTTTGAAGTGTTTAATGGCAAGCACATAAAAGTTCTATTTTCAAATGCATGCCTTGTTTTCTTCTATTTTAATTATGGTAAAAATGGGGTATGTTAAGGGGCCAGAGTGGTAGCACAGTGGTAGGGCGTTTGCCTTCCATGCCAACCTGGACAGACAAATGTTCAATTCCTGGCATCCCATATGGTCCCCCGAGCCAGGGGGTGATTTCTGAGTGCAGAGCCAGGAGTAATTCCTGAGCACCACCAGGTGTGGCCCCCCCAAAAAAAACCAAAACAAAAAAGGGGGAATATGTTAGGAAATAGAGGAAACAAGCACTGTGGTAGTGTTTGCTGATAAAATCAGAGTATACAACATTGAGGTGACTAAGAATGTTGAGTAATTCATTACAATGGAAATAGAATAATCTAACATTATATTTGGAGTATGTATATAAAGATAAGGGAGAAAGGCTTTTACAAAAACTTTTAATCTAAGTAATGTAACAAAATCATAGGTCCCGGAGGGCAGAAGAAACTAAGTCGGACATAATTCACAAATATTAACGCATGCAATTCTCTTCCAGTCTGTTGTCTCCTTTTTGTTTGGGTGGGAGGGGGGGCGTTTGGGCCACACCTGACAATGCTCAGGAGCTATTCCTATCTCTGCATTCAGAAATTGCTCCTGGCAGACTTGGGGGACCACAAGGGATCTGAGAATCGAATCCGAATCTGTCCCAGGTCGGCCGCATGCAAGGCAAATTGCCCTACTGCTATGCTATCACTCTGGGCCATGTTGTCTCCTTTTTTAAACAGAGTTATTACATGATGTGCAACAGCTGAATACTGACACTTAAATATAGGTGGATCCTCAAAGTATTAACTTCAGCTTTTAAGAAACAGTCTTCTTGTGGGGTGATGTACAATGGTGGAGGGAAGTGAACATGGGTTGATTTGGTGCTGAAATGTTTTATGCAAGAAACCCTATCATTAACAGTATTATAGACCATGATGACTGAAAACAAAATAGACAGAGCCCAGTCTTATTTTATTTTGTTAATAAGGAGTCATCTTAAATTAATCTTTTGCAAGGTTGGAGGGATTGTATAGTGGGGGAGAGTGCTTTGCATGCAACCAACCTAAGTTCAATACTTTGCATCCCGTATGGTCCCTTGAGCAATATTAGGATGATTCTTACGCTCAGAGGTAGAACACCCTGAGTACTGCCTAGTGTGGTTCCTCTATGCAAAAATACTGCAAATGAATAATTTGCTCCTTTTCTACTAGATGATTTTATACAAATCAATACTGTCTTAAAAACCCAACCAAGGGGCTGAAACAATAAAATGTATACAAATATATTATTTTAATCATATCTATTTTTTCTCAATGCCTTTGTCTCCAGTCTGTTCATTCACCAGAAGATGGAAGCTCTGAGATGGGAGCAGCACCTCCCAACTCAGCATCCTGCTTTCCCTGTGTTAAGCAGAATATATTTGGTACAGGACATGACTTAATAGCAATCAATGCTGCTGCAATGGTTTTAAGCTTGAATAGATCCAGGTTTGGGAATATGACAGATGCAGCTCAGTAAATCTTAGCATACCTGAGTGGCACATACTGAGTGTGACAAGATGGCACTCAGTACATGACAGTAACTACTACAAGTAAAAGTCTTGGGCAACTTGGTAGACACTGGAGTAGGTCAGGGACCCAAACAGATCACAGGAAATTTCACAGATTTTCGAAAATGAAGCCTACTCACGATTATTTAGGCTAGATTATTTCTTGGAATAAAAACTTTACAGTTTTATTTTACACTGGTATTCTGAAGTTTTTTCAAATGCAAGTCATCAGTGAGTAGGAAGTCTTTGGCTTATCAGAGCAAGATTATCACAAAAACTTGGCAACTACCAAATTATTTTATACATACCATTGCAAAATCTAAGAGAGTAAGTGGAATAGGATTAATGACTGGATACTTCTTAACAGTAATTATTATAGAATAAAATGCTTCCTGATGCTTCATATGCCAGTCTCATAATTAAAATTTATGCAATTTTATTATGATCAAATATTAGTTTCTAATAATCAATGAATTGACTTCATATATTCCACTAGTTTGATGTAGAAGAAAATATCATTTTATTCAATAACCCACCAATAAAGTAATAGTGCATTTGTGCCCTTACCTGTGCTACTGTTCCCTAAATTTCCTTGGTTTCCTAGCATCCCTTGATTACCCATCATTCCTGGCTGAGGAATCACTGAGTAGGGACTATTGTTTCTGATTGGTGGGAAAGGTCCAGCACCAGTTGGGCTTTGCAATGTGATGTCAAGTGGTAAATTCTGGTTTGGCAATAACCTGCCAAGTTGCCCTGGTCGTGGGTTACTAAAAGCTAAGGAGAAAACAAATGAAAATTGAAGGTTAATATAGAATAATGTAAAAGAAGGGTAGTAAAAGTAGTGTTTATGGAAATGTCCTCTGGAAAATAACAAAGATATGCAACATCAGGGAACACCTACCTACATCGAAGACATAGTCATCAACAGTAAAAACATGCAACAACAAAATGTAGACTCAATCAAATTAGCAGGCTTCTACTTTAATTCTTGGCCATCTTGAAATATGATATGTTTTCTCTAATACTAATTTTTAATGTTATGTTACCTTGCTAAGTAAACTTCAAAAAATTTTTATGATGCTATTCCTTCTATTTGACATAGGAATTTTGCTTTATCTCAGTTACAAAGCTATAAATATCTTTTACACAGCACCAAACCCAAACATATTGTGGTTTGGACATTAGACTATCTTTGTTTTGGGAAGCAGGGAGTGGGGTCTTTGAAGCAAGGTATCCCAAGCAATATTAAGAGGATCCAGGGCAAAACTCACAGCAAAATTCAGTCAACCAAGTTAGATGGATACTGCCTGGGCCAGCTGATGAAGCACTGTTAGAGCTCTGTGGTCTGTGGGTTACCATGGTCACACCTGGTGATGTTCAGGGTCCTCCAGGACTATACTCTTTGGTGCTTTTTTTTTTTTTTTTTTTTAGGAGTTAGAAGGGTATATAGGTGGGGCATATGTGTTTCACAATGGAATTCAGGGATCTATGTATTCAGCCTTTCAGCAATTCTCTTGGCCTTGACTCGAGTATTATGTTTCATTGTTTTTAGGGAGCAGCAAGCTGTACTCTTGGGACCACGGGTTCTGACAAGGATTGGGCTTGGGTCAAGGCTGTATGCCTTACATGCAGTGCAGTACTACTGCTCCAGTCCTAGAATATAGTTCTTTTTCTTGTTGGTTTTTTTGGGGTCACATCTAGAGGTGCTCAGGGCTTAGTCCTGGCTTTGAACTCATGAATCACTCCTGGCAGGCTGGAGGATCATGGATGCTAGGGAATGAACCCGGATTAGTCATGTGCAAGGCAAACATCTACCTGCTGTACTATTGCTCTGGTTCCTAAAATCTTAAAGGGATTTTCCTGGGAGAAAAATTATGTCAAAAGCAACTATTCCCAAAGAGAATTAAATTCTTTGGATGTGAATGTTGCTACTCAAAGTCAGTTTAAAACTGACTTAAAAGTTAAAGCTTTAGGACTCTATTTAATTTTCTAAGTCACAGATTTAAACTGATTTTTGTGGTAAGCTAACAAGAATTTATTAATAATTTAAGCAGTGCATGATCACAGAGATAACTAGTAATATGAATACATTAAGTTTTAAAAGTAAAGATACTTGGGGCTGGAGAAATAGTACACAGTTTAAGGTATATGTCTTGCAACCGACCCCAGTCCTGAGCATCCCACATCATTGCTGGGTGAAGCCCCGAAGACCCTTAAACACTTCATGCTTGGGCCCTTGCAAGAAACCACAGGCCAATTAAGTGGCCAAAAACTGCCATGAGGGATTCCCTGATCTCCTGAGCACCTCTGGGAGGTTCCCTCATTTCTTTCCAAAAGTAGAGATACAATGAGCTACAATTTATAGAACTTTAATTGAATATCATGTACTTTATATTATTTTAATGATACAGTATAAAATTGATCAATGAAAAAAGAATCAGTTCTTATCAGTAATAGAAATTAAATATTTAGAAGAATTGAGGTATGGAATGAAAATTATGCACATGGCCCTTTATGACTTCCTTAAGTTTAGTTATATGGTTGCTATTCAATAATTCAATAATAATATACTATTAGGAAGTACAGAGAGAGGAGAAATTGTGAATGCTCATGTAATTCTGCATTAAACCTTCTGGTATGAAGCATAAACTATTGTGTATTTTTTTGGGGGGTGGATATTGTGTATTTTTGCTCACTTCTCAACTCTGACTTTGTTTTTTTTTTTTTTTTTTTTTTTTTTTTTTTTTTTTTTTTTTTTTTTTTTTTTTTTTTTTTGGTTTTTTGGGCCACACCCAGTGACACTCGGGGGGTTACTCCTGGCTTTGTGATCTCTCATATGGTCTGCAAACAATCCATTATTTCCCCCAAATAGGCAGATTTATCTCTATTTTATCTTATACTTTTCAGAAAGATCTGTACACACTTGAGAAAAGATCTAGTAACTATTTTTTGATTTGGTTGATGGCTACCATTTCTGGTTTTAGTACTGAGTTGAGCAGTGAGTCAAATGGTGTACTTGGATAGGAAATTCTTTTCACTAATTTACATCAAGGACTTGATTTGCCTATAAATGATAGTCTAGGCACAGAAAAAAATATCTTTGCTTCAATTAAAAAGTTCTGGATAATTTTGCTAACTAGTAAGTTTGTAAACTGTAGTAAAGAGCTCACCTTAAACTTAGTATTATTTCCAAAAATTCTGTATATCAATGTTTCATTTCTTAAAGTATTTAAGAATGTGAAAACACAAATCTATTTTATACTCCATTTATAAAGGACTAATTTAAAAGGGACATTTGACAACCATCTAAAGAACTTAACTAACTTATTAACTCTGTAGGTGAATTTGATTCTACATTGATTAGTTGAACCCAAGAAACATGTTAAAAAGTCACGTAGGATCCATTCTGACTACTGTTTCCAAGAACCAGAACAGTAGATGGTGCTATTTGACCACAGAAACCCTTGAAGTGACTAAGCTATTTGTGTCAGTTTTAACAATCCTATTGATGATGTGATTTGCCATGGAGATTTCTTGGCATAACTATCAATATCTCATACTCACTGCTCTGTGAAATTCGCAGTGCTGCTTTCTGGGCTCCAACAGGTGTGACTGGGCTGTTGTCTGCCGTGAGTTGCATGAGGTCATTGATGATGGCTTGCTTGTCAACTGATCCTGCAGGGGCGCCAGGCCTCGTGTCTGGGAAAAGCTGTGGTAATTGACTATTCTGCAAATCATCCAAAATCTCCTCCAAGTTGTCCAGCTCACTGCCAGGCTGCAGTTAACAAACAGAAGAATTTATCTACCCCCATTCCCAGAGTGAACACCAGGGGCCTGCTGGCATTACAGACCAACTGACATAGGTGCCACATGGCCAGACTAAATCTGCATCGATCTCAGGTCTAACAATTAACTGATCACCTTTTGACAGGTTTCACCGACAAAGAATAATTAATTTCTTGGTAGTAATCTGCAAAAAGAGAGATGACGGAATTAGAAGTAAAGCCACCTTCCAGTATTGTGAGTCATTGGCAGTTTATATAGATTTCCTCTATTTTATGCTAATCATTCAATTAATCACGAGTGCGGATGTTTTAAGTAACTAAGTATGTACTAAGACATAAGAGTCCAGGAATGAGTTTTGTGGTTAAGTTTCCCTTAGAAATAAAACATAGCTGGCAGAAAATAGAAAATTTATACTAGTTATTCCTCTTTATTGTTTTGTTTTAAGTCCAGTGAGCAAACCCAGTGGTCATTTCCTTTTAAAACCATTTCCCCTGCAAGATCAGGAGGGAAAATGAGAAATAAAATTGAGGTAACCATCAACTAGCTAAACAAGGTCTTACTCAATTTGGTGATGCTTTGTACTTTCATTTTCAAACGGCACCGGCTTTTTTGGTTTCTACAAGCTTAGGTACCAAAAGGTACGAAAGCAAGATAAAAACAAGTTGTTCCCAAATATAGCAACTATTAACCTGGTTTCTCAGAAGCCATAAAAAATGTTTCAGGGTTCTTTTCCTTTTAAAAATAATCTAATTTTCAAGGATCAACATTAAAACAGTAAGGTAAATATCATTAATGTTCCATGCCCAGTATTTTACTTTAAAAGAAAGCCCAACTCATTTTATATTTTTAAGTGTAAAATATTAAAAACCAGACAGTGTCAACCACACAAGAAAACCAGTAAGTTAAATGCTATGATTACTTTCTACAAAAGAAAGTGGTAAAAATGATTCTCCTAATGTGTAGGTGGAAAAACATAAGTAACACAATTTCCCCAAAGTTACTGGATGGACTTTGCATCTTTGACTGTGACTAACCCTCTTTGTCTATGCTGGTAATTCAAGTAGAAATCATTTACATCTGATATGAGACATGCTTAGAGTGGAAGGACTGAAAATTTCCATTCCTCATGCAAGACTGAGTTTGCTCTGTCTGCGATTTATGTCAAATGTAATATCTATGTACAACGTCTTTTGACTGACTGTACTTCTCAAATTTTGGAAAAAAAAGTGTGAAACGACATTCTGAATTTGTGCAGGGCCTGATAACGTAGCAATAACTTGGAGATCTAGTTTTAAAAAAATTTGATTGCATTGTCAGAGCAATTATAAGGACCATGTTCTCTAGTTTAGCTATTCATTTTTTAGCAAAAGAGGGAGGCTTTAAGTAAGAGAGTTTTCTAAATTAAAGGTTCGGTTCTAGAATTCGCAACATAAAGTATAAAGAGACATAAGACAAAATGATCCTTAGGAAGGCAGTAACATGTCTCAGTGACATAGTATATATTTATACATATGAGGCCTTAGGATTGAAACCGAGCACCACAAAGAAATCAAACAAAACTAAACAAAAAGCTCCTTAGGAAAGAACCCTCCAAAAGGCAAGAATACTCATTTTCCCCCCAGAGTGAAAGTGTATTACTGATTATCAATGATGCGTATTATGTAGGGGCTATGTGCATTTTAATAAGTTGGTAGCCACATTCACACTACTAGAATTCTAAGAATCAAAGCCCACCAAGTTGTCACTCAACTCACGACCACTCCACTAGGTATTGGGTTAAATAATGGGCAAAACTGTTCACACTATCGCAATAATCATTCAATGTCCACCTTTTCTCTTTCTACTTCCTTTTCCCCCTTTTTTTGAATTTATATAAATGATTTTGTATAAGTTAAAAGTACTTGTAGTACAGAAACTCCACTGTAAATCTATCTTTATCATCTTTTACTAATTACACATGATATAAACATCACACTAAGGTATGCCTGGAACAAATAATTAACACAATGTCATTCTGACAAATTTCTTTTACTATGCTGACCTGCAATGAGAAAATAATGATACTTTTCTAGTTGGGTGATGAAAATAGCTAGAGTTAAAAAGCTCTTATCACTGCAAAGTATATCGCTGTCCCATTTGAGCAAATTTTTCTATAAAAAATACGACCTCACATACATCATTTAAAAAGTAGTACTTGAAGTAATTGTGAGTGGGAGATAAATGGGCTATAAAAGTAGCAAGCTGCAACGAAAAACAAAACAAAACAAAAAATATGGGGCCGGAGAGATAGCATGGAGGTAGGGCATTTGCCTTGCATGCAGAGGGACGGTGGTTCAGATCCTGACATCCCATATGGTCCCCCGAACCTGCCAGGAACGATTTCTGAGTGTAGAGCCAGGAGTAACCCCTGAGCGCTGCCAGATGTGACCCAAAAACAATAACAAAAATAACAAAAAGTAGCAAGCTGCTAGTGCTTTATTTATTTTGGGGAGGCATACTCAATGGATTCAGACACTACTCTGGCTAAAATTTGTGGGTGTTTGGGTGGTACACTCCTGGTTGTGCTCATGAAAACATAAAAACCACAGCTGCTTCATCAAGAAAGTTTGCAGGTCCCAGATAAGCATGAAAGAGGACTTTTATAATACAGAGTGATAACTGCCTGCGCTAGTGTTCTACCTTTTACTTTGGCTTTGCTTTTCAACACAGATAAAACTTCACTTTCAAAAGAAAAATAGCTATATTTTCTTTCTTTTCTTTTAATTTTTAATTTTTGGGCCAGACCCAGCTGTGCTGAGGATTACTCCTGACTCTGCACTCAGAAATTGCTCCTGCCATAGCATAGCAGTATGGTGTTTGCCTTGCATGTGGCCAACACAGGACAGAACCTGGTTCAATTCCTGGCATCCCATATGGTCCCGAGTCTGCCAGGAGCGATTTCTGAGCACAGAGCCAGGAGTAACCCTTGAGCACTGCCTGGCGTAACCCCTCAGCCCCCAAAAGAAGAAATTGCTCTGGCCATGCTTGGGGAATCAAAAAAATGCTGGGGATCAAACTGCCGGAGTCAGCCACAACAAGGCAAGTGCCCTATGCATTGTGCTTCAACCCGGCCCCAAGTAACTTTTTTTTTTTTGGTTTTTGGGTCATACCCGGTAGCACTCAGGGGTACTCCTGGCTTTATGCTCAGAAATCGCTCCTGGCAGGCTCGGGGGACCATATGGGACACCAGGATTCGAACCAGCGACCTTCTGTATGCAAGGCAAACGCCTTACTTCCATGCTATCTCTCCAGGGTCAAGTAACTAATTTTTTAAGGAATTTCTTCAAAGAATTTGTATGATAGGATTTTTAATTTTGATTTTTGTTTGGGGCCTCCCACAGAGTGCCTACCAAGACTCAGTTGGCTCAGTACATGGGCATTTTCCATAGCAACGCCTGCTATGCTTCAGGGGCCTAGCAGTGTTAAGTTGAGATCTCTGGTCCAGCACATGCAAGACATGCACCCCTGAGCTATACCTTCAGACCCACGATTCATGATCAGTCTTTATAATGTTAGTTATCTAATGAAGTTCAAAACAGTCTAGTATTATTGTATATTCATATATTTTTTTTGGTTTTTCAGGCCAAACATGGTAGGTTACTTCTAGTGGAGGGAGGGGAGAATCCAGGCCTCCCACATGCAACGTAGTCACACTAGTTTACTGGGTTATCTCTCTGGCCCAGTTTATTTTTTAATTTCAAATAATTATAAATTACAAAGATTTTCTGAGAATTATTCATTTATTTATTTTGGAGGGACACATCCAACCAAACATGCTTGGGGATTATACTTGTCTCTTAACTCAGGAATTACTTCTGGTGATGCTTGTGCTGGGAGGACTATTTGGGATACCGAGGTACTAAAGTTGACTACACTAAGGCATCAGTCCTGCCAAGGCATAGGGGACCACATGGGATGCGGATGATTGAACCCAGGTCAGTGGCTTACAAAGCAAGTGGCCTACCCACTGTATCATGAATCTGGTTCCTCAATATTAACTTTTGCCATTTTAACTGCTGATCAAATAAATTCATCTGTGTAGCAGTCTGTGACAAGTATTTTAGAGAATTAGGCATTACTTCTGCGTTACATTCCAAAGAAATTGGATCTTTGGAGAACCATACCTGTGAACATTATTTGCAAGTACTGTATGCAACTTACCATACGAAAAATGTGCCATTAAATGTTCTCTACTAAAGATAAGATTGCTTTGCCTGTGTTTTTTTGTTGTTGTTGTCAATTTTTGTAATACAGTAAACCTAACATAATCTAATTGTCTTAAATTTACTCTAAATGTTCTTCAAGGAGATCAAGTTCAGCATGCCTATACTCCTTCAGATGTTTAGCAAGAAAACCTGATGACCATGGCGTTTTCTTCTGTAGTCATGCATGTTTCGGATGGAATGGATTTGATCACATTAAGTTTCTGATCAAACAGTTACTTCCCTTAATTTTTGTAAGCCTTAATTCTCATCAAAAGTTCTTCGAGCCTCTATCCACTTTGTTAGGCATGATTTCTTCCACAAGACAAAAAGATTAATGCCTTCCTTTAAAAAGCTTTGCCAAGATACTTCAAAGTTTTGCTTAGGCATCTATTTGAATGCTCAAATTAGTCACATCAATTTGAATAGTTAGTTTAAACTATTTCAGGCAGAAAAATGAGTCAGAAAGATTTTATAAAAGTTCTACAAAATGAAAATTGGACTTGATTTCCTAAGTATTTTTATTTTTCTGATTTTATGGCTCTTGCATGTGTAAAATCAATGTTCTCTGAAGGAAATATAAAGAGCACATGCATTTTAATAGCAAGTATTTCAGTAAGTTACAGGACAACTCAAAAATTTAAATAAAAGATGTGAATTTACTAGACTTGTCTGTTGAAAATTGATTCAAATAAAATCGTAGCACAAATTCATTTTTCTGCTAGGTTGAAAAAATGGTTTTAACTGGAGCCAACAAGAGAAGCCTCTTATTTAATTTTACATTACGTTTTTGATTTTTGTGCCAAAATATACCTGGCTTTGCACTCAGGAATTACTCCTGGCTGTGTGTGCAAGGCAAGCATCCTAGCTTCTGTGCTATCTTAGCAGCCCAAAAGATACCTTTTAGACTACTTCTAAATTGTCATTAAAAGTACTGTAGCTTTGGTCAGAACTTAAGAGTACTATTTGGTCTTACTCCACTGGGTAAATAAGAGCGAGTATATAACTTAAAAGTCAGTGAATAATTTCAGTCATTGTTTCCTGTTAGTTACGAAATGCTGTAGGATCAAAAATGTTTAAGTACTCTATCCAGTAAAGAAAGCTATTTTAGGTATCATAGTGCCTTCGAAGTACTTCCTGTTCTTACTAAGTCAGTGATAGGCTAAACACACAATCTCCTGGTTCTCTTCTGAGTCAAAATAACAAGAGAGTTAACTCTGCGATTCGGGCTTACTTACTCCACTAAAAGTTTATTTTGCTAAATAAGGAACTTGCTGTATTCCCTTGTAAGAAAAGTCTTCAATAAATGTGTATAGACTTCACAGGAAATACAAATAATTTGAACTTGGAAGAGTGAAGGAGAGCAAGAGGTGAAAGAATCACTGTTTTTTCCCCTTTAAAGTAAGTCCTTCTAACTTTGATCTAAATTTAGGTAATGCATACTTCCTGCAGTAACTTTTCTTTTCAAGTTGCAATGTTTTTGATGTTAAAATTGCTCTGAGGCAGTTTTGGTGAAGTACTTTATAATGGGGATGGATGGAGGGTGAGATCAGGAACTGGGTTTCATTAAGAAAAAAAATACTGCATCTGCATGTTGAATGTTTTTTGGCCCCCTCTCCCTCCCAAAACAGATTTGCTAACTATACTTTGAGTTTTATATTCCATAGATGAGACCATCTGTATTAGAAAAATACTTCTCCAAAAACAATTAGAAACTGTGAGTGGTTCATAAATTCTAATTCCCCTCCCCCAACCCCCCCAACAAATTATATCTGTTGTTACTTTTGATTTAAAATAAGTATGATTATGTATCTAAAGGTAGAACTATCCCATGGTATATCTCTTCACAGACCCTAATAGTCCTAGGGCCCCAGGCAAGGGAAAGAAATAAATTGTTTCTGGAGGAAGGGGCCAGCCACTTAGCCACTAAGCTGATGTGGACCTCATGAGTCACCATCTTGCCCTCTTATGTGTCAAGAGACCCAAGTGACAGTATCTGTTCCAGCCACTCTGAACTGCCACTAGGCTCTGGATATTTTGATCCAGGAAACTTCAAAAGATTAAAACTTTTCACAGTTGTCAATATGGCTTTACACTACACATTATCCAAGACGTTGCTCTTAACTTTCTGCTGAGGCCCCGGTTTCCCTCTTCGAAGGGCTGTTGTACAAAATTCTACACTAGCATCAAAGTTTAAGGATTAATTACAAAGATGTTTATATAATTAAGCCATATTCCTTGCAAAGAGCACAAAAGCTTGCAAAACAAAATATCAGATCAACCTTATAGGAATGTTAGCAGCTGTCAAGACATCAAAGTGGAAGAAATAAAGGAAGTTAAGTGCTTGGAACCACGGATGGAAGCCTGCATGTGTGGCCTCATCTTTCAATGCAAGATCTGCCTTTGAGGCAGTATCTGCAGAAATGGCGTCGTTCAGGGTTAAAGCAAGGGGGGTCTACTTTGTTCTCACCTCACCTAGACCTATCTTGTCTCTAGTTATAGTTACACCTGAAATGCTATTTACAAACCAAATTATTTTAAGTAAGTAAAACAATTACCTAGAATTGTTACAAATTCTATTCTATTCTTAATCAAAATGACTTAAAAAAATTTGAAATGCAAGGCAGGATCAGAAGATCTGACAAGGCAAGGTAAGGGCTGGATCATTAACCTACCAGCCCTGGATTCTCCAGGAAGCCACCTGCCCAATGACAATTTGTTTTAAATTAAAGAATAATATTAAATGATCTACAATTTTCCTGTGATATCATTATCTCCTTAGAATATTTTATAGGAATTATTTTGATTATCATTAGCCTTCCAGATGTCTTGAATTTTTTCAAAGGAATTATTCTTTTTCAGATAAGAATGGCATGTTGTTGGGGCCCCGGGAGATAGCATGGAGGTAAGGCGTTTACCTTTCATGCAAAAGGTTATCGGTTCAAATCCCGGTGCCCCATGTGGTCCCCCGTGCCTGCCAGGAGCAATTTCTGAGCATGGAGCCAGGAGTAACCCCTGAGCACTGCCGGGTGTGACCCAAAAACAAAAAAAAAACCAAAACAACAACAACAACAAAAAAAAAACAATGGCATGTTGTATCTAAAGTTCTTATTTTAAATTGATATACATTAAAATCTAGTCAAACAATCTACTTTCCCTTAATATCCATTTCTCCTTAAGTTCTTTTATATCAATGGTCTAAGAAAATCTTGAGTAGCAAAAAGACATGATTAAGAATAAAATGAGAAGGGCTGGAGTGATAGCACAGAGGGTAGGGCATTTGCCTTGCACAGGACAGACCCGGGTTCGATCTCTGTCATCCTGTATGGTCCCTAGAGACTGCCAGGAGTAACCCCTGAGCAAGGCTGGCTGTTGCCCCAAAACAGAAACAAAAAATAAGAATAAAATGAGAGAATAATCTTCATTTGGCTTGAAATCTAGTCAAAGTGATCTTAAAAAGAAAAAAAAAATAACTAAGGAATCACTCAATAAAGTCTGTTCTGACAAAGCTCAGTTCTGCGGAAGTGATTATCTTCAATTTAGGCGTTTTCAGTTAACAGGGCAGAAAACCACAGCTGGCCTTCGGGTTAATTTCTGGCTACCACCTGTTTCTGTATGGCCTATAACTTAAGAACAGAGCTACATTTTTTAATAAAAGGGAAAAAAAAGTCAAGGAGGATAGTTCATCACATAGAAAATTGTATAAAGCTAAAATAATAGAACCTGAAAGTATTTTTGCAAGCAGGCACACTATCTGTTGATACCGAGTCTGTAGCTGTGTTTTGCACTACAGTGGCAAAATTCAGAGTTGTGACTGACTGCAGCCTGCAAAACCTAAATTATTTACCATTTGGCCCTTTACCAAAAGAGTCAGCCCACCCCTACCCTATCACAATGTCACTCTTTGCAGGACAGTTCTTGGAACCTACAACTAACAAGAGAATGAAGCCTGCCTTTCCAAGTAAGAACAAAGGAGAAGGCTTATTTTATCTGGTCACTAGAGGCCTCAGTGCCCCTGGGGAGAAAAAAAAAAAAACTTGATGGTTATTATTTAGCAAATTTGGGAGAACATATTACAAAACTTACCTGGTCACCAGGCTCAAAGTTCATCTCCTCCTTCTCAGTTTTCATAGCTATTAATTTTGTGTTACTGGCAGGGTCTGTTTTACTGTCCAGTCGCTCAAGTTTGGGAGTTATTTCTGGTAAACTGATATCTTTAGTATCATCTTTATCTAGCAAATAGCGAAGTAGTGCATTCTCTTTCTTCTTGGGGCTCACGGGTTCCTGTTTAATAGTCACGTCTGAGCCAGGAGCTGTGCTGTTGGCCTCCTGGCTCAGCTCTTTACCTGTAGCTTCTGCTGTCAACTTAGCCAAATCCACAGGGGAACTGCTGTCCTGCAAGAGTCTGTGCAAAATCTTATGCTTCTCCTTGAGCGAGGTCCCGTGTGTCGTCCCAGAACCGGGCAGGTTACCTGTGGAGTCCTTGTTTGTGTCCGACAAAGAGCTAGATAAAGGGGAAGGCTCCATCTGGTCAGATTTGGTGGTCAACAGCTGTAGGAGTTTGGTCTGTCCTTTGTTGTCATGCAGTCTGTTCGGTCCGTCAGCACGCTCACTGTTCAGGGCCTGGGGTATGTTGGAATCATTTGTTTCCTTTTGTTCTCCAGGATGGCAGCTGCTCTCTGCTTGTCCAGTTGTACCTTCAGAGGGCTCCCCATAAAGCCCAAAACAGTCTTTGGAGTCTAAACTCCCCATTTTGCTGAGTGGGGGAGGATTCATATTGACTGGGGAGTTTTGCAAATTGCCCATTTTTAGGTCCGGTGAAGCCAGTGACGACCCTATTGAAACCCCATGCCCCTCGCTGAGGGCCTGAAGTGCGTTGAGGGAACTGTTGGTGTAGCTATGGCTATTTCCTGTGCTGTTGCAAACTCCCACAGGGGAATGCAAGCTTCCTGCAGGGGAAAACTGACTGGGTGGGATTCGAGGGCTTCCAGCCACCCCGGGGCTCATGCGATGCCTTGGTGAAAGCATGGAGTTGGGCTGTCCTGGATTCATGCCAGGGCTGCTCTGTGAGGGACTGTTCATTTTGAGTGCATAGTTACTACCCTGAGGAGTGGTTGCTTGCATGCTTGTCACATGGTTCATTCCCCCAGAACCACCAAACCTGCCCATGGGCATGCCCATTTGTTCCTTTGGGCCATTTATAGGGAAATTTATATTGCTATTGAGGGTCATGTCCTGACCTGGGTTCCCACTACACATGGCCTGATGGGCAGGGCTGTTAGAGCTAATTGGATTCAATGGCTTCCCCATCGCTTGTCCAGTCAGATCTGGATTCATTACACATACGTTCTGTTCTCTGTATAATGTGGGGAGGGGAAAAAAGAGAAAAGGAAAAATCCTTAGCAAGTTGCTATTAAACTGAACAAAATGAGATAGCTTCTTTTCTTTAAAAGAACAGGCGACATTTAAAGGAAAGATAAACAGTCTTCCACCGAGGACAGGACACATCATGTAGTTTGGGGGCAAGAGGGATTTTTTTCAGTCAACTTATTAAGATGTCTGAGGTTTTACAGAGGGTGTGTTTAAATTTGACTACCACCACACTGAAACTGTAGTGAGGTTATAGAGGGATTCCAATTACATAATATATCTTTCTCATTAAATTGTATTGTATCACACACACAAATACAACCAATGAAAAACAAAACACTGAGAGCTGGATCAGCCATCTTAAAGAAGTGACCCAAATAAGTATAGCTGCCTTCAATTACGTGCTAGAGATTACAATTTCTAAAAATAAGCCTGGAGAGTTATTTGGCTCAAGATAAACTTGCCCCCAACTATTAGTCTTCATGTTCTGGAGCCAATAAAAGTGCTTGGAGGCAAATCACCTTATCTAGTAGGTTTCTATGCCATGCCACAGTCCCTTGCAACTGCTGCTCTCACCTCATGTCCTAGCCAGACCCTCTAATACAAAAATCTGGGCAAGAGCCTGGAAGGGACCTAAGCTTGTGAGTTTACTCCCTGCTCCTAGGGTAACTCCAATCCACCCCTTCCTCTTGACTCAAGTTAGATTTTCAGAATGAGATGGCTTTATAAGCCCTCTGGGCTTTAAATTATGGCCTCATTAGTTACTTGTGAGTTATCATAAGTGTTTACAAATCCAAACAAAACAGGCCTAACAAGCTGTCAGACACTAGGTTTTAGTTGGGGGTGGAGGTGGGGTATCTTGGCACACCCCTAGTCACATTCAAATTGTTTCAACTGGAAGTCAGATTTATGCTGGCAACAGGACTACTTGATTTTTAAAAATCCTATATAAGAAGGAAGATAATAAAATGAGACCGACCAGAGCAGCTTTATATACCTTTTGATAGTACCTCATAAAATTCTGTATAAATGAAACAATCATTTCCCTCATTTTGTGCTGCTCTAAAACATTATGCTAAATAATATTTATTTTACATCAACATTCATTTGTCATTTAAAAAATAGGACTATATATCACCCTTCAATTTATTTTCTTTCTTTTTCTCTTTTTGGGATGCCACAGCCTACAGTGTCCTCATTCCGCATTCAGGAATCACCCGTGGCTGTCCTTTGGGGACCATCTGGGATGCCAGGGATTGAACCTGGCCAGCTGTGTGAAGGTAAGTACCTTACTTTCAGTACTAAATCTCTGGCCTCTTACCCTTCAATTTAAAGACTACTGACAAGTTAATTTAAATCTGAGAGAAAAAAAAATCTACATCATTCCCAGTAAATATATTTGAAAACTTTAGATTCAAACGCACAATAGCATAAATTATGTCAGTACTTTCAATATTCCTGCTCTGAATGTGTCACCAGTGAGAATATATCAGTTCCCTTCTGTGAGGTCTGAGAACTGGCTCAGGCTAGAAAAACTTCCTTGTAGGAGTGAAGCCCTGGGTTCCATCCCAGAAATTGCAAAAAATCAAAGAACAAAGAAAAAAGAAATTCCCCTTCTCTGCCACAATAGACAGTCATGTCAGAGCACATTGGAGGCCTGCATTCTTCCACTTGGGTTTTAAAATTCACTAGTATTCAAGGCACTATCCAAAGTATAGCCTTATTTTGCTAGAATCATGAACCATCCTTTAGTCAACAGTTAAAAATATTCAGCTTTATACTTTACATTTGAGGGATCAAACAAACATTTGTCTAATAAACCAAGGAAGACCTAGTATGATTTATTGCTTTTGCGATATTTCTTCTTAGGGTAGGGAAAGAGAAGAGAAGGAAAAGAAAAATGACTTCCTAGAATTAGGATTACCTGTGAAGCATATGTAAAGATATTACAAGTTGAGGTTCGTTAGTAGTCTGAGAACGGATGAGTTTGCTCTTCGTTTGTGCAGCAACAAGAGTGCCATCAGACAAGGAAAAACGATAGATCTGACTGAACGCCAGTCCTTGTCTCAGCACTGAGGAAAGCAAGGAAATAGAACACACATTAAGAAAAAATCATGATGAGGATGGGACAAGACATAATAACAGTAATAAACTTCATTAAGTTAAATGTTTTCCTATTACATGTAAAAAAT
>PVKC010014504.1:0-22093 GCA_004027635.1 Crocidura indochinensis | reverse complement strand
TTTTTTTTTTTTTTTTTTTTTTTTTTTTTTTTTTTTGGTTTTTGGGTCACACCTGGCAGTGCTCAGGGGTTACTCCTGGCTCCATGCTCAGAAATTGCTCCTGGCAGGCACAGGGGACCATATGGGGCACCGGGATTCGAACCGATGACCTTTTGCATGAAAGGCAAATGCCTTACCTCCATGCTATCTCCCGGGCCCCTAATTTGGTTTTTCTTGACAATAATTTTAACCAAAATATATGAAAAAATAATTTTTTAATTTAAATTTTTCTTCAAGATTCAAATCATACCAAATTTTATGTGTAACAATATTTGATTATTATATCTTCATTTTTTAAAAATCAGGGAAAATGGATTTCCCCTGTTATTTAATAAAATATTTCAGGAAATATTTTGGAATACTTTCCAAGATAAATAAATACTTTGATGAATCAAGTTTAATGATGTATACAAAGTAAATTTTATATTTAGAGTCTAAATATTTGAGTCTAACTTTTTTTTTTTTTTTTTTTTTTTTGGTTTTTGGTTTTTGGGTCACACCTGGCAGTGCTCAGGGGTTACTCCTGGCTCCATGCTCAGAAATTGCTCCTGGCAGGCACAGGGAACCATATGGGGCACCGGGATTCGAACCGATGACCTTTTGCATGAAAGGCAAACGCCTTACCTCCATGCTATCTCCCGGGCCCCTGAGTCTAACTTTTTTGAACCTACCTCTCTCTATTTCTTAGCCTACCCACATTTTATATATACTAGCTATGTTGTTGACACATTATGATGAAATGTGATGAAACAAAGTTATCATCAAAATTTAACCATTTCCTGAAATAACGTAGTAATATGACTTGATTGTGCTAATGTTATTCAAATAAATTTATGATATGTAAAATCATTTCTTTTTAATATAAATTTAATTTTTAATTTAAATCACTTCTAAAAGATATAATTCACTTTCAAAAAAGATGGTCAGAAAAGACTTTATACACATTTTTTTTTTTTTTTGGTCACACTCAGCAGCACTCAGGGGCTACTCCTAGCTCTAACTCAGAAATCGCCCCCAGCAGAATCTGGGGACCATATGGGATGCTGGGATTTGAACCACCGTCCTTCTACATGTAAGACAAACGCCCTACCGTTGTGCTATCTCTCCAGCTCTAAGAAAAGACTCTATTAAGAGTATTTCCTGAGGTTGGAGAGATAGCATGGAGGTAGTGTTTTTGCCTTGCATGCAGAAGGATGGTGGTTCGAATCCCGGCATCCCATATGGTTCCCTGAGCCTCCCAGGAGTGATTTCTGAGTGTAGAGCCAGGAGTCATCCCTGAGCTAGGTCAGGTGTGACCCCCCCTCCCCACCAGAAAAAAGAGTACGTCCTACTCTTGGAAATCTTTAAATTGCCTTTAAGACAATTTAACAATCAAATATTTTCCAATATCAAGGAGAAACACAAAATATTTCATTTATTTTTAAATTTCACAAATTTATCTTACTCTAGTAAAGAATTAAGTTGTTAAAAAACAAAAAAATTATTTAAGATTGACAGACCTTGAAGTTATTTGCTTATTTTCAATTAACAATAATTGTTCCTCGGAAAAATCTCATTAGCTACAATACTGCCACTGAGTAAAACTATTTGCTTATTTTCTTTCACTTTGTTGTCTATAGCATTTATGTTGATTTACGTTGATAACATCTTTTTAGCAAATTCAATTTTTGACTTCTTACATGAAAAGCCTTATTTTCAAATATTATTTTATGAGACATATAGCAAGCCTTAATTTGTTACCAGTTAGCTTTTAAATATTGAGTTCAATTTAAGTCGAGAAATTAATCAGAGCTGCTTTTACTATAGTTTTATATCTATCAAGTGTATTATAGAAAAATTAAACAGGAAGTAAATTCATATGTTCACAAGTTTATCATAAATGTATCTCCCATCATTAAAATAATATAAATAAAATATAGTTGACATATTTATACTATAGAAAAGTCATAAATTAAAAAATATCAGGATGACATAAAATTAGCACGAAGACTATGAAAGAAGTACAAGAAAGGAGGTTTGATTTTCCTACCTTATTGAGTCAGCAGACATTCTTTCCTAGCATTGATCTATGATAATATGTAGAGTATTTCCATCTAGAAGATAAAATTGTGCCCAGATTTCTTGGCATTTGTATGAAATCTGTGTGGTTTACTAGATTTATAGACATGCATGGAGTAAATATTTAGCTAAACATCAAGATTACTTAGGGGCCAAATAGTTCAGAGTAGAGAAACTGACCCATTTGTTCCTGCCACAACTTATGGTTTCTGAACACTTCCAGAAGTGATCCCTGAGTACAGTGCCAACAGTGATCCCTGAACAGCAAAAATCAAACTGATATATAAAATATTATTTAATTTTTATATTTATGTAAATTTTATGTTTTACTTAATATAAAAGTCAACTGTATTTTTGGTTAAACAATGTTGTCATTTTTAAATGGATGCTCTCTTTTACCCATGAGAGTTGCTTCTATATGGAAGTGAATAATCAGTTTATTATTTTATGTAAAATTACTTCATGAAATAACTATTCTAATTGTTATCAGCACTGGAAGACTTTTTAAAATGCTTTAACGTATCTTTCACCTATTTCAAACATTTTCATCTTGGTCTTCTTCTTTGGATAAAGGTATAAAGTGCCATGCTATTTGGAGCACTTGGTGAACGATTATTTACTTGAGTTAAATCACTATGTCAAGAATTGCTTTGCAAAACTATCAGTCCAAAGAAGAAAGTTCATTATGCTATTAGGACTAAATATTTCTACAGTTATGGGATTAGAGAGATATGCAGTGGGTAAGATTTTTTCATGCACAGAGCTAACCTAGCTTCAATCTTCAGTATCCTATAAAACCCCCTGAGTACCCCCAGGACTGATTCCTGTGTGCAGACCCAGGAGTAGCCTTCAAGCATTGTCAGGTGTTGTCCTCAAAACAAAACAAACAGAAAGAATTGAACAATTAACATTGCTTTTCTAAGATTTCTGATCATAAAATAATGTCTATCAGGTAAGATCATTGTGAAGTAGGTGTACAAGAGACAAGTGGTATGACTACCTATTAGGTCTGACAATGATTAACTTTGAAGGTTCAGCTACAACCATGCCTCTTTTATATTTATTACTTAACTTTAAGAAAATGAAGTCAGGTTTAGCATATAAGCACTTAACTATACTGAGATGGTTACTCTAAGTGTGAAGTTAGTAAAAAAAAAAACACAGATGAAAATAATTATTCATCATAAGTGGAGACATCACATTTCATTGCAAGGCCAAGTGGGAATATAATATCTGATTCATACTATTGTCAAACACTGAGAATGCTGCATAATGGATGCGTGAGCAACATGTCAGAGAGTTCAAGTAACAAGAGAGAACATCAGGTTTCTCATTGGTTAATATGAAAATTCCAACACAGATTTTTCTTTAAAAAGTTGGGTTTTGCACTTTGTAAATTATGATAGAGAAGGAAGTAACAGCTGGATTTGAAGCTCAGAGCTCTTTTCCAGTCTTCACATAAAGTCAGAGGATACTAGGAATTTCATCTTCAACATTTCTCAAGGCTAATTGAAAGAATTTTAAAAGGAACATTGATGTTTGCTTAATCAATAAGAACAAAATAGTTCAGATATCTTGTATAGGGCATGTAGAACAAGGGAGGAAAATTATGAAAGAAAATATTACACTGTAAAAGCAGAATTGGGAAAAATACTATTGAAAGAAGTCTACAGCCTGTAAAGGATTCTTAGAAGGGATCCATGCTTATCTCTATCCTTCCCAGAATAAATTATTACAGCTTTTAAATGATCTTTTTAACCTAATCTGTTTATTATCATTTGGAGAGGTATGAATCCTTCCCTGTCAGAATACAGTTTTCCCATCTCAGAATACAGTTCAAGCTTGTCTGTTAGGTGGCAATTCTGATGAAACCCCAAATAAAAAATTTCATAGTTTGGCAGGTTCTTGGACAACAGAAGCATAACATATTAAATTCGTATGTTTTCCTCATTTCTCATCCTACCTTCTTTCTTTGATTCTGTCTAGTTTACTGACCATAATTTATATATAATGAGTTAAGAGCACTTTAAAAGATTTCAATGATCTCATAATGCAAAAGTGTAAGATCTTACTGAAATATATATTATAGGCAGCTCTTCCACCCTGACTCACTAGACTCATTGGACTCACTGCCACAATGCAGTCACTCTATTACAGTTCTCATTCCCTTACTCCAGTCAGACTGACCTTCCTGTAATTCCTTAAATGGTCAATGTTCTCAGCTATTTCATGGCCTTTGCAAATATGTGTGCCACTCTTACGATATGAGTCACTTTCCTGATAATAGTCTTCCTGTCTATTTATCAGAGTTCATCACCAGAACTCACTACTTTTCCTTTCATGGCACATTTTCTTTTTTGGGGGGGGTGGGATAACCCTGGTCATGTTCAGGGTTTATCATGGATATGTACAGGGAATCATTCCTAGCCCACTAGAGGGATGATTTGGGACTGCATACAAACACCCTACTCACTGTACTACAGCTCTGGCCTGTTTGTTTTGAAGCCACACCTGGCTTAGTTTATTCATGATTCTGCACTCAGAGATCACTGCTGGAGAGGTTCAGGGGACTTATGTATGTGCCAGGATTTAAAGGGTAATACACAGGCAAGGCAAGTACTTTACCTGCTGTAAAAGCAGAATCAGGCAAAATACCATCGAAAGATGTCTACTGCCTGTAAAGGATTCTTAGAAGTGATTCATGCTTATCTCTATCCTTCCCAGAATAAATTATCACAGTTTATAAATGATCTTCTTAACCTAGTCTGATGTCTGATTATTGTTTGGTGAGGTATGAATCCATCCCTTTCTACATCTCAGAATACAATTCACACTTGACTGCCAGGTGGCAATCCTGATGAAACCCCAAATAAAACTTTTCATAGTCACACTTAGACAATCTCTGGGGAAGTTTTTGCACTTTCTTTTATTTGCCTTGTTTTGGGGGGCCACACCTGGTGACGTTCAGGAGTTACTCCTGGCTATGGACTCAGAAATAGCTCCTGGTTTGAGGGACCACATGGGATGCCAGGAGATAAAACTGCAGTCTTAGGTTAGTCCATGCAAGGCAAACGCCCTACCACTTGTGCTACCACTCTGGTCCCAGATTTTTGTACTTTTTAATCTTATGATTTACTACTGAAGGAAGTTGCAGCTAAAATCACTACAGACTTGTCAATTTAGAGCAACTATGTAATTTGCTGACTGCAGGCTTCCAGTAATTAAGAATTATTTGAGAAGAGTTGTTAAGGAGGGTTTGGAGCGATCGCATAGGGGGTGGGCTATTTGTCTTGCATGCTGCCAACCCAGTTTCCATCCCCAGCATCCCATATGGTCCCCTTAGCCTGCCAGGAATAATTTCTGCATGCAGAACCAAGAGTAAACCAAAGTGCTGCCGGTGTGCCACTATCTCCCCAAATAAAGGAGAGTGATTAAAGGAATAAAGGAAAGGAGATGCAAACTTTATGAGGGAATTTTTCTATACTAGTTTTCATTTTTGTTTCTTAACAAGGATGATTTGTAAAACCCTTACATCTAAGGACAGGAGTTGGTTATTATTAGTATCACTTAGGAGTTATTTTCTTATAACTATTCTTTTTTCCTTTTGAAGGCATAGCATTAGAAGAATATATTCACATGGCAAGATTTTCTTCCATTACAAATTCATGAAATGAATGGAAATAAACAAAAGCTAGAAGATTGTCAATAGCTGTGAGGCCTGAGAGTATAGTGAGTAAGGTGTTTGCTTAGCATGACCCTTGATCCCTGATCATAGAACCAGGAGTAAATTTGCTGGGGTTTGCCCTAGACCAAAAAATTAAAAAGAAACAAACAAAAACATATCAAATACAACAACCATTAAATAGCCTTAAATTCAACTTAACTGTCCTTTTCGTTTTTGTGAATGTCATTAATAGATAAATACTTATATTAATTCATATCAAAATATCAAAACAAATAAAAATTATATAATTGCTCCTCTACGCTATTCTGTTCCTGAGCCTTATCAGAAAGTTTACACCAAGAAACTCCATTACCCAGGGATATGGTCACAATCTCTGTAAAAAACAAAAACAAAAACAAAAACAAACAAACAAAAAAAAAAAACCAGCTAAGAGCAAATGAAATATAATGCAAGTACAGACTCTGGGAAGCAGATTATTTAGACAAAATAGATGAAAAGCACATCAACAAACTGGGCAAAACTTCTTATTTTAACTCTTAAGAAAATCGGTTAGCAATACTTTTAGCCAAATTCATACTGACTCTCAAGAAATACAACTCCCCAATAGGAAGACCAAAGAACAACATAGCAGCCCACTGGGCACACACATTGTCACTCCTCTTCTAAGTTCTGCGCATGTGTTAACAGACCACTTGCTACAAGTCAGTTAAGAGCCATCCTTGCATCTATGGTCGGAACTTCGTGAAAGAGCGTCGTTGCTTCTTCCTAGGACTCTATGGTTTTCGCGTGGTATGATGGGCTCAGCTATATAAGGCACGCAGGTGCAGGAAAGCCTTGGAGGCTTCTTGGACTAGTTGAGCATCTTGACTGACCGTTGCTGCTATGGGTCGCCGCCCTGCTCGCTGTTACCGCTATTGCAAGAATAAACCGTATCCGAAATCACGCTTCTGCCGTGGTGTTCCCGATGCCAAGATCCGCATCTTTGACCTGGGTCGGAAGAAGGCCAAGGTGGACGAGTTCCCGCTGTGTGGCCATATGGTGTCGGATGAATATGAGCAGCTCTCTTCCGAAGCTCTGGAGGCCGCCCGAATCTGCGCCAACAAATACATGGTGAAGAGCTGCGGCAAAGATGGTTTTCACATCCGTGTGCGGCTGCATCCCTTCCACGTCATACGCATCAACAAGATGTTGTCCTGTGCCGGGGCCGATCGTCTGCAGACGGGCATGCGAGGGGCCTTCGGGAAGCCTCAGGGCACGGTGGCCCGAGTTCACATCGGTCAAGTCATCATGTCCATCCGGACCAAGCTGCAGAACAAGGAGCATGTGATCGAAGCCTTACGCAGGGCCAAGTTCAAGTTCCCCGGGCGTCAGAAGATCCACATCTCCAAAAAGTGGGGTTTTACCAAGTTCAATGCCCACGAGTTTGAGGAGCAAGTGGCCAACAAGCGCCTGATCCCAGACGGATGTGGTGTCAAGTACATCCCCAATACCGGCTCCCTGGACAAGTGGCGAGCCCTGCACGCTTGAACTATTTGGCTTCCAGGCAAATGGACACACAGATCTGCTTGTAATTTGGGACAGTCTGACTTTTAGAGTTGATGATGCTGGCCCTTCTCACCCCACTTTGGATGTTAGTGATTCTGGTTCAATAGATCTGAAATATGGTCAATAAATCGTTTTCTGGCAAAGGAAATTGGTTTCTAAATGTTTGACATATTTTAAAGTAAATTATACGTTAGAATAGAGTTGATTAGAGACGGTTCTAGCAAGAGTTTGGTAAATGCTTTTAAGCCGTGTTTTAGTTCTAGATAAAGCTTTTGACTAGCATTTCATTTGGTAATAAAATGAAAAAAGGCAAAAAAAAAATGTATGGGGTGGAGTCAGAGGTGCAGAGGTACCTCCTGGACTGCAGACTACAGTATGCTTTGCACAAGAGGCAGGTTAGGACCCCATACAGGTCCTGTGTTAAGCTCTGGGGTCTGGGGACCCTCGAGTCTGATGTAGTCTCCTAGTCACAATCCTTATAGACCCCAAAATCTGTGAGGAGGACTACACCCAGTGATGCTCAGGGATTACCCTGGCTATGTGCTCAGAAATTGCTCCTGGCTAGAGGGACCATATAGGACTCCAGGGATCTAACCAGGTCCGTACTGAATCTACTGCTTGCAAGGCAAATGCCCTACCTCTGTGTTATCACTCCAGTCCCAGTTTTGCTTGTTATAAAGCCACAAGTCATGCGACTATTCTATTTTAAAAAATAGAAAGGTCCAAATTTTGTAGAGAAAATCTTTATTGAAGATGATAGTCATTAGTGAATTTCAACTACAGCCTTGTTAAGACAAACAGTATTAAATTTATTGCTTATGGATTCTTGAACATTTTTGAAAATTTTAAGAATTACCTTTAAGTTCTAATTATCAATTAGAAAGTTGAGTAAAGACGCAAAATGTTTTCCCAGACAAGCCTTAATATTTAAGTCCTGGTCCAGAAAACAACTGTTCAATCTTCTCTTCACCGAAAGGTCAAAGGTTGACAACATAGTTGATAATGATACTTGTAAATGAGTCTCACTAGTCCCACAGAAAATAGAAAATGACAACAAAACAGCTCTCAGTTCTCTGAAAAGATTTTAGAGTTTACAGTCTTGTAGGTCTGTGCCCTATGATCTTGTTACATGGATCACACTTTGGATTTTTTCTCTTTAGAAACTGGGTAAATTAAAATTCCAGGTTCTGAAATTTATTTTAAATTCATCTTCTATACTACTTTTATCTCAAATACCAATTCTAGAAACAATGTCATCAGGTTTTAATTAATAATTTTTATTAATGCAAGTTGAAACTTTGAACTGGAGGAAGCATGCTTTTATGTGCTTTTTTTCATTTTCTTAAAAATTAGATTATCAAACACAATTTACAGTTCTATTCATTTTTTAGCATCTTTCAGGAACAAAAATTCAAACCAACCTCAAAACTAAGAGCAAGCAAAATACAAAATACTCAATCCTAAAATGATGCTTTCAACCAGTGGTTGAAAATATTTCAGATTTCGGGGGCGGGGAAAAAAAAGAAAACTTTAATATGTACCCTTTTTTGGTTCCAGTTAAACATTTCTGGGAACTCTTACTATATAGAAAAACAGCTTATAATCACAGAAGCATAGTTTGTATAGATGGAAGCTCTAGAAGAACTGCATTAAAAAGCTTAGAGGTAAATATTTAGAAAGATATACTTTCAAGTTATATTTGACCTATTTTTTAGTTTTTCATTATAAACATAAATTACGTTTTCTATTTTAGGTATTTTATTAGGCCACAGAGTTCAAAATTGGATTGCGGCATATTAGTTAGGCAAGTAACCTAATTAATGTATCTAAGCCTGATTTTTTTTTTTTTTTTTTTTTTTTTGGTGGTGGTGGGGTGGGGAGTGCTCAGCAGTGCTCAAAGGTTACCCCTGACTCTGCACTCAGAAGTTACTCCTAGTAGGCTCAGGTGATCATATGGGATGCTGGGGATTGAATCCAGTCAGGTCAACCACATGCAAGACAAATGCCTTACTGCTGTGTTATTTCTCTGGCTCCTCCAAACCTGAGTTTAAACCATGTGGTGTATTTGTATTGTGTTTATGTGTTTGATCTTCCTTTTTTTCTTTTTAATTTTGTTTCGGTCCACTCCTGGAGTTGCTCAGGTGTTACTCATGGCAGTGCTTAGTGGACCATATGGGATACTGGGTCAATCTTGTGCAAGGTAAATGCCCAACCTGCAGTAGTAACCTGACTCCTCATCCTCCTTTTTCTGGTCAAAAAAAAAAAAAAAAACTCAAAAATGTTGATACAAAAGTAGGATAATTTATATTTTTGCAGAATTGTTACTTTATTAAAACGGAAAAGTTAGGAACATAATATGTAATCATGTATTTATTTAATTCTATAATGAAACAACCACTAGCTCATTTAAAATTAAAAATTGAGATCAGAGAGGATGCAGGGTTTAAAGGTTTTGTCATATATAACCCTTGCTATATAGCCAACAATTAGATCCCTGTTCCATATATTGTTCTTTGACCAGTTCCAATAATGATATGACTACAGCAGAATATTGCCTGTCCCCTATCATCCCCACCAAATTACAAGTTAGTTAAACTAAATAACTGCTCATAAAACTTATTTGATGTGTTCTCCAGGTCTTTATGGAAAATACTGATTGAATCAGATAAAAGTTACAATTGGAACAATTACCAACTTAGTTTTGAAAAGTTAGATAATGTTCTTATTCTCTCCCTAAATATGAAATAAATAGACCGAAATCTTTAACTTTTGGCCACAGAAAAGATGGTGTTCCAGTGAGCAGGTGTTCTGTGGGTTAAGGATGAAAAGGTGCTATATGGGCCCTGTAATGCCATGTGGGTCCAGTCCCTGAGGTTTAGCTAGGGCCTTCAGGTCTGAGGATAATAGGTGAATGATATATAATAGATGAGTCATTTCTTATTTCAAATTACACTCAGTACTCATTTTCTTTCTTGTTTGTTTGTTTGTTTGTTTGTGAGTCACAGCCAACAATACACCAGGATTATTTTGACTCTGTGCTCAGAAATCACTTCTGTTAGGCTAAGGACTATATGTGATGCAGGGGATCAAACCCATGCCTGCAGCAAAACGCACTACCTACGGTGCTATGATTATGATCCAGCCTTGAGTACTTTCTTTTCCTTAAGACACTATAGCAAATCCAGGAATGACCTCTTAAGTTAGGAAAATTTTATGGTTTCAATTTTTTTGGGGGAGGGGCAGATCCGGTGACATGATTCTCATGGCTATGCGCTCAGAAATCACTACTGGCTTGGGGGACCATATGGGACGTCGGGATCCAACCAAGGCCCGTCCTGGGTCAACCAAGTCCAAGGCAAATGCCCTGACAGCTGCACCAACCACCAGACCCTATGGCTTAAAAAATTTTTTAATATGCATCACATAGTTGACATAGCTGATTATAATATATTTGTTTCAGGATAAAGGAAAGCAAAGTTACTGGAAAAAATAGAAAAAAAAACTATAAAATAAGAGAGGAGAAAAAAGATGAAAAGTTCATTAGCAAGTATATTTGTGAAAATTATTGTATCTCCAATAAAGTCATTAATACAATAGTAGAAGTTTTAGTAAGCACTTTATTTTAAAGATAGGAAATTAAAAAACAATGAAAAAAGTATGTGGCAGTTGTTTCCATAGGCACAGCAAAATATGGGTAAAATAGAAAGGTAAAACCTTTGGCCTAAAATCAGGGAGACTTTACTCATGAAGTATCCTGGCATAAGACCAACTACAGGTTCCAGTGATACTAAGTTGTCTAACACCAAAGTCTTTCTTTGTGGTCCCAGTAAAAGCTGTGCACAATCACGGTTGTTGCTGTCAGGTTTCTGTGGTTAGAGATCCTGACTCCTCTACCGATCCTATGTTGAAGTCAGGGTGACATGGGGTGTTTCTGGTTTAATCTCATCATTAGGTGTCAATGCAGAGAACCCTTCCTTGAAAGCAGGTTGTTGTTGTTACCAAGTCCTCAAGTTAGAAACATTTTGAAAAATAATTTGATGGGACTATTAGTAAAATTCATAGAGACTATGAATCACATCCTGATTTTGCCCTCAGCTTTCTCTTTCACTTTAAGCAATTTCATTAAACTTGCAGAGTTTAGTTGCATAAATTTTCTAAAACTTCAAGCTGTAAAATAAAGATTATTATGATAATAATGATGATACAGACTTTATATTGTTTATAGTATTAGTGCACTCTAAATACATGTTGGTTGTTATCATTATTACTTGCTTAATGATTAGATCTTGAAAGGAATTAACTTTTATATCTGCTTATTAATATAAATGTATTCTTCATCAAGTGAAATCTAAATGTTACCTACTTTTAACTGTAGGTTATCAAAATTTTATGCTATATTTAAAATTAATATTAAATATTAAGTACTCATTGAAAGGATTAATGTACACATACTTTCAACTATATAATTCTAAAGTAAAATCCAACTGTGAAACTATTTACTAACTTAATCATTATACTTAGTAATCTCTACAGGTTAATTTATGATTTTATATCAAAGACATAAAGTTTATGTAAATTAATTATTATAATTTAAGCAATACTACCATGTTTAAACTTTGTCAAAGTTTAAATTTTGTGTTACTTGAGTGATTGTTTTCATATATTACAAAAAATATATAAGTATAAAATATAAAATAATTTATTCATAATTTTTATATATCAATAGCATGCTGATAAATTATTTTAAATTTAATGAACTAGAAAGGTTATCATTGCTAGAGCATTTTTATTCAACCTATCTTTTAAGAGGAATACTAAAGCATAAAAAATAATCTATACATAAAATCCATACATGAGGGGCTGGAGAGATAGCATGGAGGTAAAGCTTTTGCCTTTCATGCAGAAGGTCATTGTTTCAAATCCCGGCATCCCATATGGTCCCCCGAGTCAGCCAGGTGTGACCCCAAAACAAAAACAAAGAAACAAAAAAATATCCATACATGAACAGTCTTATATTAAGTTACAAAGAGTACACATTGTTCTGGATTTAAATCCATAATTGCAGTGAACTGACAAATATAAGATCTTCATGCAATAATTTTGTTTTTATGTATCTTCTCTCCATATGTGCATATGTATAAAAGTGTGTATTTTGATACAGATTTTGATACTTTTTCAGTACTTTAGAAAATTTTGTACGTTTCACTCTAATCATATACTAAAAATATAAGTGGGGAAGAAAGGAAGACTCCCCTTTCCTGGAAGAAAACTTTGTAAGAAACATTTGTCTAAATATTTATAAAATTTAATGAATCAAATTTTATGTTTTGAGCTTTGAGAAGATAACAAGAAAATTATACCAATAAAATATTAATGTAATAAGGAATTAGAGGTTATTTATAGATCTGGTTAAACTTCTGATTACAATAATGCCTCTAAGGAGTCTTATAACAAAATGCAGTCTGAATAATGTTATGAGCCTCATTATTACCAACCCAAACTAATGCATCATTCATACAAATATAAACTAACTATGTAGAGGGCAAATAGTATTCTTTCTTATGATGAATGTACTATTAGACTTAATTTATTGCATTTATTAAGTAAACCTGCATATATTAAATGCCCATAGTAGGATATGACAGATGAAGATAGAAGAAAATCTGGAAATAGAATGATGGACTGAGGTTCCAATGGCACTATTTTTTTTTTTTGTTTTGAGTCACACACTGGGGTGCTCAGACTCAGGGGTTACTAGTGGCTCAGTGCTCAGAAATTGCTCCTGACTTAGGATGACCATATGGCATGCTGGAATCGAACCATCATCAGTCCTGAATCTGCTGCATGCAAGCCATATGCACCACTGCTGTGTTATCTTTCCAGCCCCTTCAACTCCACTTTTAAAGTAGTACCACATAATCAAAGAATTTGATATAATTCAAACAGGGAATTTGGTAACTTGCTGCGCACACATAATTATTAATATTAAAAAGAAAACCTTTAGTCATTTTAATAGATCAGTAGAAAGCTATAAAAGTTCTGAGACCAATTAGGTTTATTAATGTAAAAAAGATCTTTGGACAAATCTTAGGACACAGACTTGAGAATTCAAGGTTTCCATAGGGTTTCAGCTCCTATTAAAAGTATTATCAAAACTTAGAAGGCTCTGGTCTGAAAAAATTGTAGTACATATAATTGAATGATCAATGTATTTGAATTGATGTAAAAGTTGATATGAAATTAAATAGAGTTTATGATTATGGAATATACTTCTGCTTTCAAGTTGCATAAAAGTAGTTCTAGGATCTAGTCCCTGTTCTTCAGTTTATGAGGGAAGAATGTCTCTTGGAAGTGAAGAAAATAGACTAGTTTAACTTTAACTTATTTGCCTTGTTTATTTATTGACAAATCCATTTCCTAAAGAACTTCTGTTTATGCTTCTATATAAATAAATGTTCTTAGAAGTAAAAAATGAGACATGACATTCCTAGTAATTGACTATCATTTTTGAATTTTAAAAGATTTAAATTGTATAACTCTAAAAAGATTTAATTATAATTTCAAGTCACGTTTTCTTCTTTCAAAGCGTCTATTTATTTTTTTTTTATTTTAAGTTTTTGGACCACACCCAGCAGCGTTCATGGGTTATTACTGGCTCTGCACTCAGAAATTGCCCCTGACAGACTCGAGAGATCATATAGGATGCCTGAATCAAATCAAACCTTTGGCCTGGGTTGGCCACTTGCAAAATAAACACTCCACTGCTGTTCTATCTCTCTGGCCCCTAAATCTTTTTTTTCTTAGAGGAGCTTTTTCATCTTTTAGAATGTCTGTGAGGACCAGATCTTTAGTACAGTGGATCAGACATTTGTCTTGCATTGAGCTGATGTGGTTTTGATCTGCTGCATCACATACGGTCCCCTGAATACTGCTGAAGATAATTCTTGAGTAGAGAATAGGAGTAATCTCTGAGCATTGCTAGCTGTGATCCAACCCTATAACTCCCAAAATATTTCATCATTTATTATTTGTTTTCTGAGATAATAGTTCTTGTTAATGTTCTTCAGAACTATTTGTATTTTGACTTAGAATTTAGATTTATCTTGAATTTTAATTTTTACTTTTTGTGCTTACTTTTTGTATCCGGTGAACTCATGACTTAACTTTAGTGCTATGTAGGTTATCTTTGATGAACTATAAAGTATATTGTATTTATAATTTTTTATTTTTTAAGCATTTTTCTATTTTTAATGGTAGACATATTCCATAATTTTAATGTTTTTATGTATGCCTATTTTAAAAACAAAATTAACAAATACTACTTAGGTAATGCTTGGTAGTGCTTAGCGACAACCAATGCCTGCTCCTGGCAGTATGAGGGGAAAATGTAATGCTGGGGTCAAAACCAGACCTCCCACATTCAAAGCTTCTGTTCAGTTCTTTGTCTATCTGCCTAGTCCTGTCTTCTTTTATAAAAGAATAAGATTTGGAGCTAATTATGTGTGTGACGTGAGAATAATTCAATTTTGTTTCAGATTGTTATTATTATTATTATTTTGGTTTTTTGGTCACACCCGGCAGTGCTCAGGGGTTACTCCTGGCTCCATGCTCAGAAATTGCTCGTGGCAGGCACGGGGGACCATATGGGGCACCGGGATTCGAACCTATGACCTTTTGCATGAAAGGCAAACGCCTTACCTCCATGCTATCTCCCGGGCCCCAATTGTTTCAGATTATTAATAACCTATGTTTATACCATTTACTTAATAGTCCATTATTTTTTCACAAGCACAAGGACCAAAATCTGAGTCTTCTCTTCTGCACCATTACAGTAGGGCTCTTTAAACTTTTTGTATTGGTGACCCCTTTTTGCTTGAGAGGTGCATTACAGGCAAAAACTGCCAGAAACATGTTTGACTTTATTAAGTGTTTGATTTTGTTTTGGGAACACACCTGGCTGTGCCCAAAGAACATGACTCTGCCAAAATCACTCCTGGCAGGCTCTGGGAACTTTATGGGATGCCAGAGACTGAACCCCGGTAGACAGCATTCAGGGCGAATGCCCTCATGGCTGTGCCTCTGTGTGTTTGAATTTGGGTTAATTTATATATGTTTGAATGTTCAGAAATCTGTTAACATCGCCAAATTTCTAGGGTCTTCACATACAGTTTACAAACCTAAACTGACCTGCAGTTTAAGAAGTGAGGCATAATTGCATTTTTTTTTTAAACTTAAGCACTATGGTTACAAGGTTAGTCCTAATCCAGTTTTTTTTTTTTTTTCTCCAACCAGGAGAAGAAAGGTTGAGTAAGTGACAAAGATCCCTTTATCTAACTACTCTAATCTAGGAGTACATTTATATATCAAAAAGGTAGGTGAAAAGAAAAGAGGAAGATAGGGATCACCTTTGTTTTGGATAAAGGCAGGGTGTAACCTAACAAATTCACCCTTTCAGTTTAAACAAAAAATATTTGAGAAGGGCTTAAATAGGTTTTGTTCTGTTGCCAACAGATATAAAATAAATCCCAAAGTGACTCTTAATTTGCATAGGAACAGTAAAAGTTGGGGAAATAAAAAGAAAAATATACTTTAGCAGTTAATAAGGTGCTGTGGAAATTTTCTAATACTAGGAATCACTGCTTAATGAGGGTAGACTTGACTGTAAAAGCATCATAGGTTAGATTGTATACATATCATTCTCAAAATAATCAGTTTTTTCATATCCTTGTCTTACACAATCACAAAAATTTTTATAGACTTCTCTGAACATAAACATTATAACTTTTCTGTAGATGTACTTAATTTAAAAGCAAGTTCCTAAACATTTTTACACCAAGCACTACATTACAAGTCTAGAGCATCCAGTACTTTTTCCATAAAATACTCAAAACAAAATTATAAGAACATTTCTGAAAATATATACACAGTTTGAAAATAAGTTTCCTAAAACATTTTATAATAAGCACTGTGATTAGAGTCTATAGTATCCAAGTACGTTTCCATAGACTTCTGTGGGCAAAGACATTAGAACAATTTTGCAGATATGATTTGAAAATAAGTTAATAAAAAAATATATACAATCCCTTTCATGCAAAAGGTCATTGGTTCGAATCCCGGTGCCCCATATGGTCCCCCGTGCCTGCCAGGAGCAACCCCTGAGCGCTGCCGGGTGTGACCCAAAAATCAAAAAAAAAAAAAAAAAAAAAAAAAAAAAAAAAAAAAAAAAAAAATATATATATATATATATATATATATATATACAATCAAGCAATTGGGAAAGATTCACTAGGATAGTTGAGAACGATTAGAGATCTTAAAAACATTCTTCATTTCCCTCTGAACTGTGCAAACTAATATTAACCCACTAGAATGGGATTAAGGAATATCATTTTGTTTTGGGGCATAGAACAAAAGAGTACCTATTAAGATCAATACAGGTAGAACACATAGTTAAACCAACAGTATAGTGACTGATTAAATAGGATGGAGAGATTAACCTAGAAGAAAGATGCAGGAGATTCTGAAAGAAGCTTCTCCTCAGTTGGTCTTCATCTGGTCTTGGATTCTCTATCTCTACCTTCTGTGATAGGCTGCTGAGGTCAACTGGATGACCTGGATGGTGTGATTGCTGAGCATGCCAGTGTAACTCAATATACTCACACATACTACAAACACGATATACATATATTTAATTTTATGATATCTAAATCACATATCTAGGGGCACTTAATAATCTCTTCTTTAAAATGAATGTACAATTAGCTTATTGTCCTTTTACGTAATATTTAGGGGGTAGTTTTACAGGCTTACCAGATATAAATATTTTACCAAATATACTAGATGAAAAATAAAGTATACTAGCTGAATTTACTATCTACTTTTAGTATAAAAATACTTTTTACAATGAAAATGTGGCAATACAGATTTTGAATACATGCTGGGCTGTTTGGCAATTGTGTGAGAATTAATAACTCATGGTTAAAAATTGATAACTCATGGTTTAATTTTAATTGTGACTATTCATAGATGGTTACAATACAAATGCAGACTTTAAAGATGAATTATAGGATCGAGATTCAAAAAATAAACATTGCTACTGAATTAGAAACAGCCTATTTATCATCATTGATCTTTTTCCTCCTTCCTCTTTAAAGAATTTTATCCTGGATTTTATAACAATTTGCTTTTCTTTTAAATTTTATATCTATGTTTATATCTGGAATATTATACTATGCTATATTTTTACCTATTTATAATTGGGTTATTGGGGAGGGTGTGGGCCATACCCACAAGTGTTCAGGGTTTATTTCTGGTTCTTCATTCAGGGATCAGTCCTGAAGAGGCTCTGGGTAATATACAGAGTGCAGAGCATCACACTGGCTCTGTTCAAGGCAAGCATTTTATCTGCTGTATTATCTCTCTGACCTCTCTATTTGAACTTTATGTACAAAATCTCACAGTTCCCTTGGTTTTATTTGCTTCTTTAAATCTGAGATTCCTTTATTTTTTCATTTCTCTTTAATAGAAGTGCTCCCTATTGCAAAAACTTGAATAAAATAACTTTTACGATGCATTTTGTCTTTCAACACACATACATTCATGCACAAGCTTACTTTAAATGATGATCAATGTCCTGAGCCAGGAATGACTCCTGAACATTATAGTGTGACCCAAAATCTAAATACTAACTAAAAACAAAAAAAGTACTTTATAAGATAAACAATAAAATCTTTTTGCTTAAAAAAGTAGATTAATTATACAAAGCTATCACTATCATATGTAAATCATAATAGCTTTGTCTGACAAATTATCATGTCAAGAGATAATTTCCAAAAAGATACAATCATAATTACTAGGTAGATATCTGTATGCCAGACACATTATTTCTTAATAAAAAATATGTGATATTTTCAAGAGAGCATATCAGCGATTAAATAGAGACTAGTCATATTAAAACAAATATGAAAATGGAGGCAAAACTAACTTCATCCATAGTGGGCATGGAAAACAAACAGAAGCATATTGCCTTAAAAGGCAGAGATATTTATCAAATACAGGATTATCTACAAAACCTAGGCTTATAAGATTGCTCCCCAAAGAGCAAATCTCATAAAATCAAAAAATGTTTTGCCATAGATAATGCATAGCTTTTATTGCAATTATTTTTTCTATAGTGACATCAGTCTTTTGGTTGCTTTTTCTTAATCAGTATTGTCACATTTGGTAGAATAGCTAACTGTATATGGTAAACATTGCAATATTTTTCTCTATTTGTCATCATGCTTCTTTTTAAATCATTTGTCTTTTTATATTATATGTTCCATTAACTATGCAGACTCTCCATCCTGATTTTATTCTCCTTTATCATAAACCTCTTCAGATTTTAAGTTTTCCTTAGTGCTTTAGCAGTTTGAAGACAAAGTAACAACCTCTCTTTGCTTTACAAATTATGCATTTCAGGAACAGACATAAGATCCATTAATGTATGATTGTAACTTCTGTAATTTAAGGACTTTATGTATATATATAACTATATAGATATATGCACGTATGTACACACACACACACATACACGCATACACCCTTTGAATTTCCAGGATTCTGTTTAAAGAATATATATATATATATTTTTTTGGGGGGTCACACCGGTTTGATGCTCAGGGGTTACTCCTGGCTAAGCGCTCAGAAATTGCTCCTGGCTTGGGGAGACCATATGGGATGCCAGGGGATCGAACCGAGGTCCTTCCTTGGCTAGCACTTGCAAGGCAAACACCTTACCTTTAGCGCCACCTCACCGGCCCCAGAATATTATTTTTTATCATTATTTAAGAGCTTTCTTTACAGATGAAGAAATTTTAATTTCAGTAAAAGTTTATTTTTCAGGGAAAGGATATTGTTTAAGCAATGAAGTGAGTAAACATAGGTTACTTCTGGATTTTATTTTAAGTGATTATTAACTAAGTAGAAAGAAGAAGTTTTTAAAGTTATGGCATTACCTCATAAGGGCTGAGTCATGTACAGGAGAGGGTCTTAATATTTGCCATACATCTAGTGACATTTCTTTTCTTGCATTTTTGATGTATGTATTTATTTATTTATGTATTTATTTCCTGTTTTAATCATTCAAAGCTCTAGTTCATATTTTTCCTGTGTAACAACTGAAATGCATGTGCAGAGTCAGGAGGTAAGAGTAAGTCCTGAGCATGGCTGGGTGTGATCTATAAGTTAAAAAAATGGATATGTTTATTAGAATGTAAAATATGTAAACTTAAAATTGCTAATAGATAATTTTTATTTTTCATTTTTGAGTCACACCTGGCTGTGCTCAAGGGTTCCTCCTGGTTCTATGCTCAGAAATCGCTCCCGGTAGGTTCGGGGGACCATATGGGATGCTGGGACTCGAACCACCGTCCTTCTGCATGCAAAGCAATCGCCTTTCCTCCATGCTATCTTTCCGGCCTACATTCTGATAAAATTTTGATGTATCTTTTTCAAAAACAACTAGTCTTAAAATCATCTTAAGACTAATCACGAAAATGTCATAACTAATAGGAATAAATTTTAAATTTTAATAGATCTTATTACATATACTTATTATTTTAAGTACAATACACCGCAAAATACACTTATACATAAGTTTTTATTATTTTATTTTGTGCATTTTTTTTTTGCTATTTAGGGCTACACCCAGTGATGCTCAGGGTTTACTCCTAGCTCTGTGCTGAGAAATCATTCCTGGCATGCTTGGGAATCATAAGGGCTGCTGGGAATCCAACCTGAGTTTGCCCAGTGTCATACACATGCACGGCAAAAGCCCTCCTGCTGTGCTATAACTCCAGCCCCTTACATACATTTTATATCAGGAAAGTATTTTGAAAGATTTAAAGTTCTCTGTAACTAACAGAGTCACAAAAATAATATAGTTTTTTTTATTTGAAAATTCTTAAAGCCAAAACAGACTGAACAAAGGAAATTACACATCTATCTCTTATAGGAGAATCAATCCATTCTGTTTGATAAAATATCAAAAAAAAAAAAGTCTGTGTACAATGTTATTCCCAATGCTCATAAGGAAATTCTTATCTCAGCAATTTTTTAACATCACTTATATGTTTGGGAAAAGTCCTTCTGATTAAATAAAATTTTCTATTAAAATTACTATTTTTTTTTTTTTTGGTTTTTGGGCCACACCCAGTGACGCTCAGGGGTTACTCCTGGCTATGCGCTCAGAAGTCGCCCCTGACCTGGGGGACCATATGGGGCACGGGGGATTGAACCGTGGTCCGTCCAAGGCTAACGCGGTAAGGCAGGTACCTTACCTACAGCGCCACCGCCCGGCCCCTAAAATTACTATTTTTAAGAAAGCAATTATCTAGATAAAAGTGTGACTTCTAACCTTATTTTAACTTAAAAAAATTACCCAAATTAGTTTTCATTCAAGAGTAAGGGACATTATTCATGTAGTATATCAAACAAAGAATTAAAGTCTAAAAAAATCCAAGGTAAAGCAGGTGAGATTTCATTTTTTAAGTTTAACTGATGGATAAAAACAAAAACAGTCAGTATTCTGGCAACCCTAAGACTGGAAGGTCAATAAGAATGATGTATGATGAAAATAGCACAGAGTAGAGTCAGTTAGAAAGGAAGGTTTTAGTGCTAAAAATGTCTAGGTCAGGGTTATTGTGAAAGCAGCTAAGTGAGAAATATCAATCAGACAAAATATATTTTCCTGAAGATAGCTAATATGAAAAGAGCAAAAGTGCTAGATAAGCAAAGGAGGAAAAAAAACATTGTTCTTGTTCACAGTAATGGCTCAGCAGCTTTCTAGCACACTAAAAGTAGCTGTAATCACACATTTTCATTTTCTACTCTCGATCACCCTGATGGCCAATTTATCCACAGTCGCATATTTACTGGCCTGTTTACAAAATTGAAATTCTTCACCAGAGCTGATGCTACATTGCCTCAGAGCACTATCGGATTTAATTGAACCAGCATGAAAGAACTGATGAATGGTTTTGCTTGCAATGAAGAAAGTGGTGTAGGGCAGAATATCAATGGAAGATTGTAGCCAATACTTAGTGACTGGGACACAAAATTGCAAACTATTCAAGTGTTATCTGCTCTCTCTTTCTCAGCTTACATGTGCTTAATTATTATTTTACTCGCCACATCCTCTTTATTTTTTTTCCTTCCATTTGATGTGCCATTATCCATCCTCAACTTAAGTCTATGTGACAGAGCCTAATTAGATTTGATTACGAATTTTAGGTTTTTGTACTTCAATATATGCCTTATTAAAATATTCCAAGAGGAATGTATCTTCAGATTGCTATTATTCATGGAATTATTTGATGAAGCATTGTACATCAAATGTGACTAAATTATTATACTGTGTTTTGAACTGCACAAACAGTACACAATACTTGTGTCCTTCAATTTTATTTTGGAAATTCCTATTTTCTACAACTGATATTTAAACCTTTTATTTTCTTTTGAGATCTTGTTTCCTTTATCAAATATTTACTATTTCACTGAAAATTCTCTACTTTATTCATCTTTATTTTTTGCTAAAATTATCTTTTTCTTTCTCTCTTTTTTGTTTCTTGTTTATTTGGGGGTCACATCTGTGGTGATCTGGGGTTATTACTGGCTCTGCACTCAGGAATCATTTCTCATGGTGCTGGAATGGTTATACAGGATGTCTTAGATCAAACCAGAACCAGCAGTATGCAAGTCCCCTACCTATGTACCTCTATTTTGGTT
>PVKC010014503.1:0-22120 GCA_004027635.1 Crocidura indochinensis | reverse complement strand
GGGTCACACCCGGCAGTGCTCAGGGGTTACTCCTGGCTCCATGCTCAGAAATTGCTCCTGGCAGGCACGGGGGACCATATGGGGCACCGGGATTCGAACCGATGACCTTTTGCATGAAAGGCAAACGCCTTACCTCCATGCTATCTCCTGGGTCCCGAGAGTCGATTCTTTTATGGTGACCCTGCTTCATGCTGTGCAGGGAAATCTGAGCCCAAGCAAGTATAGAAGGAATAAAAAAAATAGGATTTTCTGATATTTCTCAAGTTCAGAAAACTTAGGGCACATGTCTTTGAGGCTAAAACTTTTAAGCTGTCAGCCTAGGGGCCATATACCATTGTTCATCATGAAGTCAATCAACAAATAAGGTGAGACAGACAATTCTTGCAGGGTACATAGAGGACAGCACCCTGCTCTTTGGGAAGCTCAATAGGAGTAGTATGTGAACTGCTAACCCGGGCCACAGGAAGAATGCATGGATGAAGTTTCTTACTTACTCTTCAAGAGTATTAGTGTGGTACCTTACAGGAAACACAAATTAAACCTAGTGGCAGAGGATAAATAAAACTTTCTTGATGGGGAAGGGAAGGGAAGGAAATGGGAGGGGAGGATAAGAGAGAAAAGGGAAAAGTAATGAAGGGGAGGTCATGCCAGACTGAGGGAACAGCATATGGAAACACCAGAGGCAAGAGGCCTTAAGGAGAGCATGTTTTCTGAATGAATGGGTCACAGCGGGGGCATCCATTAGTTTTTAGGGCTTATTCCTGACTCTGTGCTCAGGGATCACTCCTGGCAGGCATAGGGGACTTATGGGGGTGCTAGAGATTGAACATGGGTTGGCCTGCCATATGCAAGGCAGATGCCCTACCTGCTAAACTATTGTTTGAACCTCAATGACTGGGGGCTGTTTGCAACAGGAGATGGGAAGGACCCACAGGTGGACTTTGAAAGACATAGGCAGGTGAGCCTGGGGGAACCTGGATGTGGACAGAGTGACTTGCCAGGTGGGACACTGGTGGGTGGATTCGAATAGCCTTGTCATTAATTAAAGGGAACCTCAGCATGAAGCACAAATGAGAAAAGGCTTTGAATTGAGAGACGTGTTTTTTTTTTTTTTTTTTAACGTTGTTCAGCTGCCAGCTGACTACGCGCTGGCAGAAACGGCAAGTGATACTTAGCTCCCTTTAAGCTCCATTAATCTGCCCATTTCTTTCTGCTTCAAATTCCACTTCAAACAAGCAGCGGCTCCTCAAATTCATAATGAAATAAATGATTTTGAATCCTTTGGGGAGTCAGGTGGTTTGGCTGGGGGACTTGGTGGAGCCAGAGTGGGGATGTCAAAGGCTGACAGTGGTTGTGGTCTGGGGGCCCGCACACCTGTGCCACCTGTGCTGATTTGCTCTGGCACAACCATGACCATATTCAGAGCCTCCTTATCACCGACAGCCAAGAAACATTGTCTTAGGCTTAGCATCCTACCCACCCACCTCCCCCAATGCCTGTGGTGAACTTGAGTGTCTCCTGTCACCTAGGATCTTTGAGACTGATGACTTGAAGACTCACTTCTTATTGTCCACCTTGGCAAATATTTTACAGGTGTGGAATCTAAGTTAAGAATATAATGGGGCCGGGCGGTGGCGCTGGAGGTAAGGTGCCCGTGCTAACCTAGGACGGGCCACGGTTGGATCCCCCGGTTCCCCATATGGTCCCCCGTGCCTGCCAGGAGCGACTTCTGAGCGCATAGCCAGGAGTAACCCCTGAGTGTCACCGGGTGTGGCCCAAAAACCAAAAAAAAAAAAAAAAGAATATTATGGAGGGGATGGAAAGATAGTACAGTAGTAGGGCATTTATTTGCCTTGTATACGACTGACTCAGGATGGACTGGTTCAATTCCTGTCATCCCATATGGTCCCCTGAGCTTGCCAGGAGTGATTTCTGAGCACAGAGCCAGGAGTAATCCCTGAGCATCTCTCAGGTGTGGCCCCAAAACCAATCAATTAATAAAATAAATAAACTGCTTAAAAAAAAAGATTATGGAAAGTGGCAAAAGAATATTAGCTTCCTGTTTAATGAGAAGAAAACCTAGATCCTGAGAGTACTACAAATGATAGATGCTAATTTACATAGAGCCAGCAAGTAGTAGAGTGAGGATTTGAATCGGTGACTCTCTGGTACCTACAAATAGGCACTGCATTCATGTCTTCCATTCCTGTGGGTATGGGTTGGGATGAAAAAGCAGCATCACTGACCTGCCCAGGAAAGGGGTCTGAGAATCAGAGTCAGTTAGGGTTCACTCATCGACTAGTCTTCAGCACTTTTGGAGGGTCTGCTCTGGCAGTCTCTCAATCTGAGGGGCCTTAGCAAAATGACACAATCACCCACAAAATCCTGTGTGCAAGGGGAGAGCTGGACAAAGATGGGTAGGGAACAGCTGTGACTTATGGGGTCAGGCCCCTTTTGTGTGTTTGAGGGGTTCCCATACTCACAGTCTTGGAAATGAGTTGAAGGGTGAGTTCCTCAGCAGAGCACAAGGTATTTTCAAAGAAATGAGTTGTGCAGAGGCAGAGAACTACTGCAAAGCAAGAATGCTGGGAAAGAATGTTAATAGTATGTTCAAAGGAGCCATGTCATCCGCTCTGTTTATTCTGAAAAATGTCATACTTTATAAAAGTGAGAAGAATAGTACAATGGTGGTTGGCTTTTCTTTTATCTACACTCAGCACATGGTAACATCTTGTATTGTTTTCTCTTCCTTGACAATCCTCCCCGCATTAATTGTGTGTATAGGTATTGTGCATGTATATTTGTAATAACTATATATATGTATTTTAAAACTCTGAAATATATATACACACATATATATATATTTATATATGACAACATAAGCAATGTGTGTTTGCCTTTCACTCCTGTGATTCCCTTATCAGAAACAAGTGTAGGTGTATATTTGCATATTTTTCAGGGTTTTTTTTTTGGTGGGGAGGGGCACACCCATTGACGTTCAGGGGAACGTAATCAGAAATTGCTCCTGGTTTGGGAAGACCATATGGGACGCCAGGGGATCGAACAGTAGTCTGTTCTAGGCTAGCAAGACAGATGCCTTACCTCTAGCACCACCACTCCAGGCCCCGATCTTTGCATATTTTTCTGTATAGAATCAACTTTTTAAACCTTTCTTGGTATTTGCTGATTGACAAAGAAGGTTTCTTGAGATTTCCATTGATGTTCACAGACCCAAAAATAGTCAACGAAGTGGGAGAAGGAACCTCGGAAATATATTTTGGGGTAGTGGGACTAGTTTGAGGGTTTTCAGAGGGCAAGAATTACTCCTCTGCCAGAACCACACAGAACCACCAAGTGATGGCTACTAATAGATTTTGTGTCTGAGCCATAGGAAGCGTTACCAATTCATTTTCTTCTTCTTTTCTTTTCTTTTTTTCCTTCTCTTTTGTTTTGTTTTGTTTTGATTTTGGGGCCACACTTGGCAGCACTCAGGGGTTACTTTTGGCTCTGAGCTCAGAAATTAATCCTGGTAGACTTGGGGGACCATATGGGATGCAAGGGATCAAACCGGAGTTGGCTGCTTGCAAGGCAAATGCCCTACCCGCTATGCAACTAGATAGCCCAGCATCGTCATTTCAAGTCTGAAAAATTTTCTAACATTAGCATGTAGCTGAATTCTACGAAATGTCATTAATTTGATGTTAATGGCCCAATTTCTCAGCGTGGAGACTAATCTCAAAACAGACAGCAAACCAAGCCAATGAGGTAGGGAGGGAAGTAGGCTGATTTCCCATCCTGACAAGGTTTTAGCAATCACAACCACACCCCATGGCTACTGGGGTGGCCATACAAACAGCCCAATTTTATGGCTTCACAATCTTTAAAGATATGGCAAACCAGTGAAACTCCCAGATAGCCCATTTTTGGACTAGGAAACTCCACTGTGGAGTCCTTGGAGTAGATAATAGTCTTACTTCCACAGATCCTGGAGCTTCTGGAGGCACTTCCAAATTTCACAATATTGACAGCTCAGTAGGAACATGGCAAATTAGGTGGGTAAGTGGTATAGAAGCAAACTGAGCTAAATAAGCAAAAGCAATAACACACAAAGCTTAACCAACAAAAAGCAGCTCAGTAAATCTTCAGACAATGACTTTAATAGCATTAAATATTTAAAATTTAACAATTTTCACAGATTTTTCTTTTATTGAAAGATTCTTTTGGTAATTTTGCTTACCATTTTGGTGAAACAAGCAGTATAAAATATTTTGTGCCTGCACAAGGTACTAGGCCTGGGTGGGGGTGGGAAACAGGACAACGGTGAAGGAAAGGTTACACTAGTGGTGTGTTTAGTGTTGAAAGATTTAATGCCTGAAACAATAGTTTATGAATAACTTCATCAGCCACAGTGTTTAAATTTACTTTATTGTGTTTTTTTTTGACCTTTTTATTTTACTTTTTTATTTACTCACTGCAATTTAAAATTTTTACTATAACACTTCGACCTACCAAGTTGTTTAGAATACAGTTGTTTCAGTCATTACATTTTCAAACACTGCACATTAAGCTACACATTCATCAACACAGATTCATAATTTGTTTTACCTCAATTGCATTTTCTTTTAAGTGATGTTAATCAAACTTGGGTCTGTCTGATTTTGCTAGATTATAGCAAGGAACACCCCCAAGTTTCAGTAAATGGCAGTAACAAATAAATTACTATTTGTATGCCACCAAAGTGGGCAGGTTTTATTCAGTGCTCTCTCAGTCTCCAACTTAAATAGTAGTCAGCTACTTTGATTTTATGATCAAGGAAGAAAAGACTAATGAATCCAGGCCAAAAAAATGTGGCATGAGAGAGAGAGAGATACAGAGACAGAGAGGCAGAGACAGAAGAGTGACAGATAATGACAAAGAAAATATAAATGTCTGCCATAGAGACAGGTAAGTGTGATGGGGGAGGGCAGTAGGAAAAATGGAGACATTGGTGGCTGGAAATGTGTACTGGTAAAGGGATAAGTGCTGGATATTGTATGACTGTAGCTCAATTATAAATAACTTTGTGACTGTGTATCTTTGGTGATTCAATTAAAAAGTGTCACATATATTGGATATGGGGAAGTCACTTCTGTTTACATTTCACAAGCTAAGGTAAGCCACACAATCAAGCCAATGGCCAATAAGGGTAGGGTGAATACTATTCATGCAGTAGTTTCAGCAAAGAAAGTGGCAATGAGTGTGGGTACATAGTTTTCATAAGGATGAGAGAAACAATGGACCCCATAGACCTTAAAAATGCTGCTTGGAAGCCTTTCTTTTTTATATCCCAGAATCCCAAATGCCTATAAAGGCAATATTGCTGCTGAGCAGAAACCCCAACTCCAAAAACTACTGAAAGACTGATTTCATTCATGCCATTTCCCTCCTGACTTTATCATGTTTAAAAAATCTTGTACTACACATGAAATAAAATATAGAGAGAAAATTCTCTCTTTGCATGCTTGACGTCTTAGAACCAGAATCTCTGTTACCCCGAGGGTGCGAATAATCAGAGCACACAAGGAGTACACACACTCAGTGACTAGGAGAGCCAGGAGGCAGGCTGCAGTGGTAGCACAAAATACAGTACCCCATACTGATAAATTCCAGAAGTACAGAAAGGGCCGGACTATAAATCAGACTAACAGCAGAAGAAAGCTTTTCAAAGAGTCTTGAAGAAAGAGCTTAGGTGAAGATGTGCCAGAGTGCACATTCACACCCCAGGCACGGGAAGAATTCTAGAAGGACGAAAAAGATAGTAGAAGATTGAAAATCCACCAAAGAAGTGGGCTAGCTAGGGCATTAAGGACTTCGGACACCAAGATCACTCATATATATTTTGAGGACATGTTAGAGGCATGGGCAAGAGGCTAGAGGCTATTTGGGCCAAGGTTGCAGCGCTCCCACGAGATCACAGAGTATTATTTACTTTGCCATCCATACACTTAGCCTCTTCTAATACTTTATGAGCAGAGCAATGGGCTTTTCATCACTCAGGACAAAAGTGAAGGGACAAACATAAGACCACACACATCATATCACTATGTTGAAAGGTCTGCCCAGGTTTGCTCAACTTAATGGTCTCTTTTTTTTCTAGACTACTCAGTGCTTCTCTTGACATACTAGTCATTGTTCAGGATGCCAAAACACAGTACAACACAGATTAGGTGACCTAACTATTGAAAACTAATTTTCTCACAATTTTGGAGAATAAAAGTCCTGTGCCAGATGTTGGCAGGGTGACTTTCTGGAGAGATTTCTCTCCCCGTCTTATAGAGAGCCACCTTCTCTCTGGGTCCTCATATGACCTTTATTCTGTGTGCATGTGCTTCTGATAAGACTTCCTCTTCCAATATTTGTGCTATTGGAATGGAGACCTACCCTAACAATCCCATTTTTCCTTACTTATTTCCTTTGGAGGTTTTAACATATGTACTTGGAGGGGAAAAACAGGTGACAAAAACTAGCAATAACCCAAACATTGACTGTCCTCAATAATTTGTTCTCACACTGCCATTTATCTGTCTTTTGTTTGTTTCTTTGTTTTGGGTCACACCTGGCAGTGCTCAGGGGTTACTCCTGGCCCCATGCTCAGAAATTGCTCCTGGCAGGCACAGGGGACCATATGGGGCACCAGGATTCGAACCGATGACCTTTTGCATGAAAGGCAAACACCTTACCTTCATACTATCTCCTGGGTCCCTGATCTGTCTTATGTAAGATGTTGTTTTACCTATAAAAGATGCTGCCCATTTTAAGTGCCTTCTTAAATATTTATTAAGACAAGCATCAGGTCCTTTCTATAGTTAAAGCTCATTTCACCAGGTGGTTGGTAAAGTGAGTCTTTAATTGTAAAGAGTCTAGTTTTATTTTGTATTTTGGAGTTAAGCTGAAATCTTGAGGTTGTTGCCCATCATCCCATTTTGCCGTGGTTTCAAATCTCCAAATAACTGTCTACCTACAGGAAGAACTTGAGTAAAGTGTTTGGACTAGGTGTGTCTATTCTATCATTTGGAAAATAGAAATATTGGTGTCATCTTCACAATGATTATCCTTCATGGAGTTCCTGTTTCACATGAGGTTGCGTTATTATTCTCTCCAGAATTATCCTGATCATTTTCATTAGCTTTGCCTCCTTTAGCTTATTATCTTTATGATGCAAAGTTCCTCAGAGGAGATAAGGGAGGGAAACTGTGGGTACCGGCCTTGGAACAGAGTCAATTTGAGTGACTTAACCTATCCTTTATTTCATTCCTGAATAAATTGCTAGTGAAAGGTGTAAGTTAGCATGTATCTTGCAGTCCAGAATTGTTGGAGTTGTATGCACAAAGAACGCCCACACACGTTTCTATCCTCTCAGAGGTTCCCCTTCCACTACTCTCTCACCTTCAAGCTTACATGTGCTCAGACCATTCTCTGTTTCTGGCTAGTGAATTTAGTAACCAGTGAGCCAAGGTGTTGGTGACTGGCCACCTCATCTAGATTTTAATTAGGGACTTCCTATCTTCCTCCAAAAAGGGAGTAAAACTGCCATGTGGACCAGAACGCTGTGGGTGAGGTGTGTCTGGGCATGTGGGAGGGTGGGAGGATGTCACTGTGTGAGTGTGTTATCTTACTCACCATGCCAGGCACTCTGCATAGTATAGAGCACAGCACATACTTGTGCAAATTAGGAAGCAAGATCAGACTTTAGTCTTACCTGCACAGCTGGGGCTCTGTGCCATACACATCCTATTCAACCATCTGAATTTGCCTGTAGCCTGATCTAGGTTTCACCTGGCTCTAAAGAGTCATATCCTTACTCCTACAATCATCTGCCCTTAGACATGGGATTCCTGGACTTGCTGGTTATATAGTTTAAATTACTTCACTACTGAAGATGAGCCACTGAGAGCCAAAATTTTTTGCAGTTAGTTTATCTATAGAAGGGCATCTATGACTTTCTTGGATCAACTACCCAGGCACTGAATCCCCTTCCCTGAAGCTGCTATGATAGCCATGGAATGAATAGGTTTCCTGTTTTTCCTCCCTTACTTGGGAGATGGGGTGTAGCCAACCTTTCACATGGGTGGCAATAGTGCACTTCTTGAGAGTCCTAATAAGATGAACCTCCTTATTTACCTTGTCTTGCCCAAAGGAGTATAAACTCTGAGGAGTTTCTTAAAATATAAATGCTTTGTAATTTGCAAATCCAATATAAAATGAGACCTGTTATTATGAAACAATCTAGTCACACCCCTTAGAATAATTTCCTAGACAGGCTGGGCTGTCTCCCCCATCTCTGAGCCTCAGAAGTCCTAGGATCCACCTCCATGATCCAGAGCCTTCCAAGACATCTGTGCAAAGGGCCAATGGCAGATTCTCATGGAACAATTAGAAGAGATGTCCAGAGAGAGAGAATCTGCCATTGGCCCTTTGCACAGGAATAGCCCCTGAGCACTGCCAGGTGTGACCCAAAAACCAAAAAAAAAGAAGAGATGTCCAGGGGCCCGGGAGATAGCATGGAGGTAAGGCCTTTCATGCAAAAGGTCATCGGTTCAAATCCTGGTGCCCCATATGGTCCCCCGTGCCTGCCAGGAGCAATTTCTGAGCATGGAGCCAGAAGTAACCCCTGAGCACTGCCGGGTATGAACCAAAAACCAAAAAAAAAAAAAAAAAAAAAAGAAAGAAAAAGAAGAGATGTCCAACTGGCAGGAAAAACTCATTGACATACCGGCCTCACAGCTGATCTCACTGAGGCCCTGTGATGGCCCATATGAACCATTGCTGTCACCAGATGAGCTTATCAACCCAGCACTGCAGATCTGTGAATTTGTGGACCACACGACATCTTTTACAGTTAATTTCCTAGTAGGAGTACACAAAATATTAAGGAAATTTTTCTGACTTGCCTTGGCAAGTTGGTGGTTGGGAAACTGAAAACCAGCGTGAAGGGAATACTATATTTCTAATGGGATTGATGTTGAAATATTAAATGACAGAAATAATGGTATTATGAACAACTCTGTCAGACACAATACCTAAAGAAATTTATTTAATAAATAAATAAATGTTAAAGTTTTAAGACAAAAAACAATCTTCTAGGTAATAGCATCCAATGATGACAAAATTTCTAACATTTTTAAGGGCCTCACCTGCAGAGCTCAGGAGAAACTCCTGGATCTGTGCTCAGAAATTGCTCCTGGTAGGTTTGGGGGCCTATATGAGATGCTAGGGATTAAACCCAGATTAGCTGCATGCAATGGACATACCCTAACCACTGTGCTATCACTCTAGCCTTGACAGAATTTCTACTTAAGAATTGTAGACTCCAGAGGGACTTTCTTGCCAGTAGACCCATCTCTGGGTTTACTCAGGGTTGGAAGAAACAGTCATACAGGAAGAACACAAGAAATCTTTTTTTTTTTTTTGTCTTTGTTTTTGGGTCACACCCGGCAATGCTCAGGGGTTACTCCTGGCTCCATGCTCAGAAATTGCTCCTGGCAGGCACGGGGGACCATATGGGGCACCGGGATTCGAACCGATGACCTTTTGCATGAAAGGCAAACGCCTTACCTTATGCTATCTCCCGGGCCCCACAAGAAACCTTTCTTAAAGTTCTCTAGAACCAAAGGTGTGTCTACTGGGAATTTCTGGTTCTGTGTACACATGGGCTTGTTCTAAAAAGGTTCGCAGGCTTTGTCTGAGCTTCTAACATCACTATTGATACTAATTCTGAGTAAAAACACAGGTCCACTTTTCATCAAGAGTCATCATTTTGTTGGGCCCTTTCCCTTGGCAAACAGTACTATTAACAATGTTTTCTAGGAACTCTGTTTTTTATCTTAGGGGCACTGAGGGAAAAATCAGTCAATTCCATCTTCTCCATCCATGGAGGCCTATCTCTCTGTGAAACTCGAATTAAATTTGAGGGAGGCTCACTGTATGCCAGGCTTCTGCTAGGCTTGAAGAAGATATGGAAATAAATAATGACAGATCCTGCCTGTGGGGAGTTGGCAGTCTAGTGAGGGACAGAGAAAGTATAGAGAAATGGTTCTAACAGAATTAAAAAGCACTTTGAGAGCCATGGCTAGGGTAATGGGAGAGGCTGGTTATTTTTAATTAGAAGGTTGGGGAAAGTCTTCTAGAAAAATGCATTTGTGAAGGGTCTTAGTGTATGCTGGGATATCTGGTGGTGGGTATGAAGGGAGGGAGAAGAGAAAAGAAAGGCATTTTTAGGGTGTAGATTAGCCAGGACCAAACATGTTTAGCAAAGGCCACATTTGAGTGGGACGGCGTGAAAGACTGTTGGGCCAGGAGTCTAGGAAGCAGGGAAGAGATACTGCATCTAGGATCTAGAAGGTAATATGGATTAGGAATTAATCAATTTGTGTATATCTTCCTTATGGGCCAGATTTAATCCATGCATTTAGGTTTCTAACAAGAACAAAAGGCGACTATCTAGTTCTTAATGAGCCTCTATTTTAGCTGAGAGAGATAAAAAGTCAAAGAATGACAGAAATACAATTGGATAACTCTATGAGAGGACATCAGAGGAGGAAGTCACTTTGGTCTGGGTAAAGGAAAGCTTTATGGAGAAAAGGGCTACATGACAGTGAAACTTGCAGAAGGATCAAAGCTCAATTTAATATTGCTTGAATTTTGATTAACTAGTGCAGTGCTTCTCAAATAGTGGGGCATGTCTCCCGGGGTGGGGCACGAGGCTCTGTAAAGGGGGGAGCGTTTGACCTTGGCAAACACTGTCATAACAAGCTAAGTCCCGTGTTTATGTCTCTGTATGTCTCTGGAGCTGAGAGTTGTTGTGTCCTGCTTCAAATCCCACTTCAAAAAACCATGCATTGCAAAATGCGCCCATTGTAACCATTAATCCAGACATCACCTCTGATTAAAAAAATCAGTTCAAATTGTTTTATATATTTTTGTTTTGCAGGTTGAAGATTTTTTTTAAATAAAGATACTATTTACGGTCACGCGGGGGGTGGGGGAGCAAAATGTTTTCATCTTCTTATGGGGGCATGACAGAAAATAATTGAGAAGCACTGAACTAATGTTTCTTACTCCATGGATCCCTCTGCATCCTTCATGCTTCTTTTTTTCTGACTGTATCACTGTCTTGTCTTAGTTAGCAGAAAACTTATATCTGACTCAAATGGACAACATAAGGGGACAGAGACTTATTTTTTTAATTTAAAAGTTCAGTTTATAAAGAACCAGTGTAGAATATTACAGTAAGTGAACACACAGATCAAGAGATACTTTGGGATTTCCTATCTATTATCTGGGAGGTTGGTAATAATATAGAAATCAACATGAACAGAAAGTGAACAGAAAGAGAGACACATTGACTTAGAAAGACCATAAGCCCCCTTCTGTTAATTTGAAGAACAAATATTGGAAGTCTATTCATAGAAGTGAGGATTATTTCTGGGATATTCAGCTTAGCTACCCTGTGATCTTTTTTGGTTTTCCATGGTGGTAGCCAACAGAGTGTCCCAGCAATCCACCTACCTAGGGCAGTAGGATAGGTATAGCAACTACCTGTTATACTAAGCTAACATTGGATAACAAACTGACGCCAAAGTCAGTGACTTGTCTCAACGAATACCATAGAAGGCTTCTCTCTTTTAGGGGCAGTTCTCTTATAGGAAAGGATTAGTCTGTTCTTGGCTTTGAGATTTCAGGTCATCTTCAATTCTGCTCCATAAGCATTCAAATTTTCTAGAACTTACCAGATATCCAGGCTTGTTCATCACAGAAACACTGGAGATAAGTCAGTCTCTATAAGAACATTCATGTTCTTGGAACCATGTTTGTTTACATCTAGAGGCCACAGCAAAGCATCTGACCAAGTCAGAAGCAGAAAGACTTCTCTCCCTTAAAAAGGGAGTGGTAAATGTGGAGACACTTGTTGCATGACCATCACATTTGTCACAGAAACACATATTTCTTGCTTTTCTCTTTAAACACAGAAAGAAACCCTTCCCCAGAGTTCGTGGCTTATACTCTTAGAGACACATTGGCTAGAACTGAGTCTTATATACAGCCCCAGGTAATCATAGATAAAAGCAGTGGGGTTTCTATAACTGATTAGATATGATGTGATAAAAACCAGTTGTGAATCATTCTTTGGACCAGAACCATCTTTCTTTACATCCCAATGAAGCTGGGTTCCTGATGGTAAATTTATTATGGGGTAGGTAATCAACGATGTCTACCTCACCACCAACTGAGTACAGCCCAGTAACTCTCCCTCTCTGGACCAAGGTCTTGGGTAAAGTACCAAAGGCCTTCTGTTGATTAGATGTGTGCTACCATAAAACTTTCCAGATATGACTAGCTGAAATTCTTTTCTATGCTTGTTCCCATCATGCCAGCCAGTCTAGAACACTCTTGCTTTAGACATTGGTCTTATAAGATCACCCTCTAGCCCTTCTGTCCCAATACACACCTTGGTTCAAGAGCCGAGCCTATGTGTATGTCTGCTCTATAGACCAGCATAGCACAAGGCTATAATGCCCTGGATTCCAGCCTTTAGATCACATGGATTCATACCAGGAGCTACTCTTCAGCTCTTTTCCCAGAGACTTTATTCTAAGAACAACTCTGAGAGTTCTTGTGTTAGCAGGAGATTGGAAGACCAGAGAGCACTGAATCATTCTTCTCTAAGTTCCAAGACTTCAGGTTGATGAGTTCAGGTCATTAACTTAGAAATATCTTGAAAAGGGTTTTGAAATGACTCACTTTACTTTGTAGGAAAGTGGACGAGAAGCAACACATGTATCGACAAATATTTGTCTTCATTCAGCCAGTTTAGAAGTCCCAGGCTTTCTCTACCCATCTTTTTGCATTTGTTCCTAGAAGGCTCCTGAGATCCTCCCAAGAATGCATATCTCTTAGCGAAACAGGCAACTTTGGTCTAATCCTTTAAAGGCTTCTATATAGCTCTGATCCTAGGTTTTATGCATCACCTCCAAGTTTTTGTAATTTTTTTCTCTTACAAAGTATGGAGGGAGTAGGAGAGATAACTGAGCGATGAAAAGAACATGTCTATTATATGCTGGGGCCTGAGCTTGGGCAGGTGAACTGTAGAGTTAACCCCTAACCCTTCTTTGGGTGCTGTTGTGGTCTGTCCTAGAGAGTTGATACTTACTTGACCTCCTCAATCATGTGAATCATTTACTTAGAGTGAATCATTGATTGCCTTTCTGTTGATCTTATTTCTCTGGATATTCTTGGCAATACAAAGGCCCTGGGAGCATCTCATGCTATTGGGGAGTCCTTTTTTTTTCCAAATTATCTTCACAGGAAAAAAACCTACTTGTGAGCCAGGTCCTTCTCAACCCTGAACCTCAGCTTTCTCTCTATAAGATATTGGGGTGTCAGCCCAGATATAACCAGGGGCCCTACTCAGCTCCAACTGTTGTAAATAGGGTACTGTTGTAAATTGTGGTTGCCTGCAAAATTGCCAGGTAGTAAATGCTCAGGGTCCCCCATATCCCATAGTAACTACAGTGGGAGCAGAGCAGTCACAAGCACCAATCATGAGTGGAAGATACCTAGGTGCCCCAGAGATCATCAGCTTTTTTGTTTGCTCTTTGGAGTTATTGTCACATGGTCCTTTTCTGAGTGTGATACCTATAGTTTGATCACAGGAAGACGGCTGTGATAATTCCAAACAATCAGTCACAGTAAAACATACTTGGCAAGGCCTGCCTGCTGCCTGCCTGTGTCTCCTACGACAATCTTTGTTTGGAAATTGGACGAAGCCCAGGGATTCAGTCAAGAGAACAAGCTGTAGCTCTCAGGGATTGGCTGATTATTTCTCCTAGCGTTCTCAGTGGAGTGTTTTGGTGAGTGCTTGTATCCCTTGCTAGAAGGGATCTTTTCAGTTGTCTCGTCTGTCCTTGGTCAGAGGATAGTTTTCCTCCATGAGCTGAGTGAGCCAGTCCTTCTAACAGACAGGGGCACTAGAAAGACATGCGCATGGAATTTGGAACACTTTTGTGAGTGGGACTTAAATCACCTAGCAGAAAACAAATCAGCAAACAAACAAGTAATCGGACTCTCTCGTTTAATGTTCTGGTCAATAAGCACCACTCCTGTGTGTGCTTACATGCGTATGTGTGTGTATGAGAGAGTCCTGTGTGTGTATATACATGCATGCGTATGTGAATAAGCACACAGAAGTGGGGGTGCGGAGGAAATGACCTTTGCCTGGCTTCATTGCATTATACAGGGGAAACTCCCCTCCCCATTGGGCAACCCTCCAGCCAGCAGCCAGCTTCTGGGATGCAGGAGAAGGTCACCGGGCCCTCATCATCAGAGGAAGAATTTCCCTGTCTCGCGGGAGAGGAGACAGTGCATGAAAAATGGTGGCAAGGGGTCAGGAGGCGAAGGCAAGTGAGAAAACACTTTCATCTATTCTTCTGGGGTCAATGGGCTCCCATCAGGGAACTTCAGGGCCTGGATGAATGGCCCATTGCAGGAGGGGCAGCATTGTGTGGCTGCAGCCCCGTGGACCTGACAGGGCAGCTCGCAGGCCGGAGCCCCACATCACAATCCCCCATCTCCCCATCCCAGGACAATAGTGCCTAAGAAAGTGGTGGGTGGCTCGCCTCCCAGGGGCCTGATTCTTCTTATCAAAGGGCTTTCAGGGGAGCGCCAGGCCCATTGGAGCAGGAGGGGAGCTGTTTGTCCCGTCCCAAGAAGGCATTCCAGCCTCATTCCAAGCTCCTGTCCTGGCGATTAGGTTGGCCCGCATTGAATTTCATCTGGGACCTGTGTGGGTTTCTCAGCTGTTCCTGCTCCCAAGAAGCCATACATCTTTGAATTGAGGAATTTTTTGTTTGACGAATAACACATTCCTGTGTGAAATTAAGCCTGGGTCCTATGCTGAAAAGGAGCCACGGCCTTCCCTCCTAGAGAATGTCTGGCAGACCTGGATATTCACTTAGCACCAGCAGGCAGAGAGCATAGGAAACCAATTCCTGGTCTGGGGCAACCCCTATCTCCTTATCTGTCAATATCCAATGTGTGTTCAAAGTCTCTTGAAAATTTGTTGTGAGTCTGGTATTGTGACCCACTTCATTGAAATAGTATTGGTGTGCATTCTGGGTCTCTAGAAATATGTCAATGAAATGGGACGAGGGCAGTACAGTATTGCTGTAGTGGCCCCAAACTCCTTGCCAACTTGAGTTTTGGCATCAGGCTGCTGGCAGAAGTGTGCAGCAAATATAAGCTCACCAAATGTAGCTTATATCAATGTCGCATCTGGCATGGAGCCTCAGACTTTAAGACCCAAACAGTTTATTTGTCACTGAGAAAATCTCTGGCTTTGCAAGATTCAGCCTTGATTCTTATAGGAAACTCCCTCTATGTCAGTGTAGAGCTAGTAGAGATATGAAATGAGGGAATCAGTCCTAAAAATCTGTCTAGAAACTGCATCTTAGGTTGGCAATTTACTTAGCAAGATGGTTGGGGGCTGGGCTTTCAACAAGTTGAAGATAGAGAAAAGAAATAGAATTTGGTCCCTGTCTAAATTGAGGTCATGTTAATATAGAGAAGAATGCAAGTAGCTGTGGTTAGCATTATGAAAGAGATATGCATGAGGCATGTGCTATACTTTGTCCTTGAAGGAAGGATTCTATTGAATTCACTTCCAGAGCTCAACAAGGACACTCACATAGTATATTGTATTTACTAGTGCTGCCAAATATTTGTGTGCAATGAGAACTTCAAATATGATTGCATTTGGAAATTGGATCTTTGGAGGTATAATTAGTTAAGCTGAGATCATATTGGATTCACTTGAACCTTAAACCCAAAAACTGTTATCCTCTATGAAGGCAGAGTTAATTAGGACTATCTAACTCAGAAATTACAAGGATTTCTTGCTGCCACTAGAAGTTAGGAGAAAATTATGGGACAGATTCTTTCCCAGATTTCCAAAATGGGAGAAGCTGTCCTCAAATGTATCTTCTCAAGGATATCCAACCACTTTATTGTCAAGATATCAAAACACTTCATAAATACTGTTTTCTGCCTATATCTTTTTTTTTTGTTTTTTTTTTTGGGCCACACCCATTTGATCAGGGGTTACTCCTGGCTAAGTGCTCAGAAATTGCCCCTGACTTGGGGGGACCATATGGGATGCCAGGGGATCAACCGAGGTCCTTCCTTGGCTAGTGCTTACAAGGCAGACAGACACCTTACCTCTAGTGCCACCTCGCCAGCCGATTTCTGCCTATTTCTTTGCCTGAGACTTCCTCCTTCCCTAGCCCTCCAGGCAGTCATGGTGGTACCCCTTAGATCCTATCACACATATTCATTTAAACATTGAAGGTCCTCTTGCTGCACACTAAGTCTCTCAAAACAATGGCCCCTAGCAAAAACTCATTTTTTATTTTCATGTGTCTGGGCTCAGTTAGATTGTTCTTGACAGCAGTGATAGGGACTGGACTAATATTTTTAACTTTTATGTGTTGGTGTTTAATCTGCAAAGATATAAGCTGTTGGAAAGGAAAGATCTAGGCCTATTATATTTTCTCAGTTTTTTTTTTATTTGTTTGTGGCCATGCTCAGTAATGTTAAAGGGTCACACCTGGCTCTGCACTCAGGAATCACTCCTAAAAGTGCTGAGGGGACCATATGTAATATCAGAGATTGTGATAGTAGCTTCATGACCCAAGACCAGAATATTGAAGAGACATGGATCTGGAAGAAAACATTGATGCAGAAAATAATCCACACACACTGAAGGGGGTGAAATGGTTTCAGGATTTCCAACACCTTTCAAGCCTTCTGCTCCTAAGATGCAGATAGGTTAGCTGAGGAAATCTGGAAACACAAAAGAGAATTTTCTTCAGACCCAGGATTTTTATTAGGAAGACCACACCCTGGGGTGAAAAACAAGTGGTGTAAACACCAATTCAAAGTGCCACATTCAGGGGCCCGGGAGGTAGCATGGAGGTAAGGAGTCTGCCTTTCATGCAAAAGGTCATCGGTTCGAATCCCGGTGCCCCATATGGTCCCCCGTGCCTGCCAGGAGCAATTTCTGAGCATGGAGCCAGGAGTAACCCCTGAGCACTGCCGGGTGTGACTCAAAACAAAAACAAAAACAAAAACAAAAACAACAACAAAAAAAAGTGCCACATTCAAAGATGTTTCCAACCATTGACATGTAACAAGGCATATACTTATGGGGTGTCATCTGGTTAATCCAACATCTCCCCCAATTGACTTGGGGAAGGAAGGAGGTATATATATCTTATAAGTTTTATGAAATGATCTGAGAAGAATATAAATATATAAACTTTAGTAGGCAACCATAGTCTTGTAGAGTCTGAAAAAAAATGGCTCACAGCAGTCACACATCAGAACATTCCTAGAGCCAAGGATCTCTCATAAGCTAAAACCAGTTGTGACCAACAGTTTTAAGGTGAAGAGAAGTGGCAAAAAGAAGTGGCTGCCGAAAACATGTCAGCAACAGTTCTGTGCCTTCTTCTCTGAGGATGACTCACAGCCCAATGGCTCGAGTGATTCTGACAGCATCAATAGCCAGAGTGCTGATATAGAGCAGGAGACTTACATGCAGGACAAGCCTTTGGAGAGACTTGACCATATGAGCAGTTCGAATGCCAGTGGTACTGCCCAAGCAAACCCTGTACTCCACACAGTAGTGGTATCATCTTTTTCTGTGGCAGACAGGAGCCAGGCTGGATATGGGAGTTTATGAGGAGTTAAGAACTGAGGATAAATGAGTTAACTAGGGGGGAAATAGTAAATCGGGTTACAAGAATGAAAAAGAGTGAAGAAAAAGGAAGGGTTAAGTACAACAGAGGTAAGGGTTATAATACAACATAAACAAACATTGCATACAATATGGATGGATATTAAGCAGACATAGAGGTGGCCTCCACACGCATACTCACACACACACCCACTGACAAACAAAAGCATTGATCCATAGGTTGCATTTGAGAAATTAACTAGGTGGAATGGGTCAAGGCTTTTCAAAATATAAAGTTGGCATGTCAGGTATAAAAGTTTTCCAGTTCCAAACATCCTAGGATCAAAGCAAAGACCAAGACCACCAACCACAGAAGACGGATTAAAATGACACTGAGGGAGCAGAACTTCAAGAACCACAAAGAAAAACTTCATCATAAGTTCCTGTGTAGATACCGAGATCTTTAGATACAGAGGTCTGATTTTATCACCTAGGACCGAGCAGGAGTCTCCCAAACAGCACGAAAGTCCCAAGGGGAGAGTAAATGAACCTGTACGGAGTCTATAGTTAATCCCAGGACAATAAACTCCAAGGGTGGAGAAACCCTGTATCTCTTAGACCAAGGAAATTCATTTTCGAATGACTCCAATATTTACTGTGCCTGTGCAGGCGGGGAAAAAAAAGCACGAAACAATTTTTCTCCTTTTTTAATTTATCTATCTAGTTTTTGTCGTTTTCTTTGTTTTGGAGTGGTTATTGAAGTTGTTGTCTCCATTTATATTTATATATTTATTTTCTTCCTTTCTTTTCTTTCTTTATGTGCTCTGCCATGTTTTTTTTTCTCAAAATCATGGCTCTTATGTGGTGCTTGCCTTTATTGTTGGAGTGCTCACTGAATATTTTATTTTATTGGACACTTCTTTTTGTACTGTTGGAGTGATTCACCTTTTTCCCCTTCGCCTCTCAAACCAATGATGAGAGCCTCTAGAAGGACTCCGCCCATTTTTGGTGTATTTGATTTTTTCCTCAGTTTATTTTCTCTTCTTCAAACAAAACCATGTAACTTGATCTATCTAGTCCTGACTCCCAGTTACAGGAGGAAATAAGGGAGCTATCAAGACCAAACAGTTGTAAGTCCACTAAGTAGCAAATTAGGCACAGAGGAGACCACTATTCTTGCAGACCCGGGGGGGAGGGAGCAAGATATGGGAGGTAGGATGGGAATGGAGGTGTAGGGAGAACAATTCGGTGATGGGAATCCCCCTGATATTAAGTTAACATGTATCTAAAATATTATTATCAACAAGAGCTTGCCTTACATGCAAAAATTGGGGGTGGTGGGAGGACAACTTTGGTGGTGGGAATTCCCCGATTCATTATCAATATGTACTTAAAATATTACTGTGAAAGATATGTAATCCACTTTGTTCAAAATAAAAATTATTATAAAAAAAAGTTTTCCAGTTCTTTGGAATATTGATGTTGATGGAGAACTTTGCCGAAAAAAGGCTTCGAGGTCTAGAATGAGCACAGAACATTCTCCTAACAATCATAATTTTCAAGTCTAGAATAATAAATAATATGCTAATGAGCACCATAAACAGAGTCTTTATCTCAGAGTATAGGATTACATGTTTCAAACACACAGTTCTTTTCCTGAAAGCAAACTGAGAACAAAGGCATATAATTTAGTAAAAAAAAAACAAAAAAAACAAAAAACAAAAACTATGCCTTCAAGGTGGGAAAAAAATATAAAGTGATGTTTTTTTTTTAAAAAAAACAGCAGTGATTTGTTAACTTTTACAAAAAGGCATTTGCTTTCATCATTTTGGGGGGTAGGTGTTTGAAATTCTCAAAGAAATTTTCAGAGGTTCCTTCTGGTTCTGCACTCAGGAATTACTTTTAGTCATGCTTTGGGGACCATATCAGATACCAGGAATGGAACCCAGGTTAGTTGTGTTTCATCACAATAAGGCAAATGCCCTACTCATTATAGTATCACTTCAGTCTCCTCGTTTTTTCTTTCACACTTGCAAAGAAAACAATGTGCTTGTAAAAAATGGTGAACTGATTTTAAAAAAATTAGCGATTTACCTTTATATTAAATGTGCATTTCATTTATTTTCTCAACCTCCTTATCCAGTACATACTCTTGGATGCTTGATGTCTCTATAGCTGATTTGTCATAGATGCTCAATAAACTTCATGGATGTCATTTACCTGTGTAGTTTCTAAGTGCCTTTCCTAGTGTTGTTGTGAATGGATTCTGAAGGTGGAAATGAAAAATAGTATAATAGTTCTATTTCAGTTTTGAATTGGGCCTAGTAACTTTAGGCATGAAGTTACTAGGTTCATGCCATACCCTTGACATTGCTTAGTGTTTCTAACTCTGAGATCTTTAAAATTCTTTAACTCTACCTTCTGTTTCTCTGGCTCCATGTCCTTTGCCACCAGCTGTTTGTTCTTGGGTGGAACCAGAATCTCCTGCTGTATTTCTCATTGTTTCTTAGCCATATTGAGCTCCCTAGAGTAATATTTGCTTAGAAACAAGAATCTGTTTAGAAACAGGGATTATCACTGGATATAGTCCTGTTGACCCCCGAGTACTTTGGAAGTGTCCTTCCACTAGCAGGAACAAAGTTATATCACATCCTCGGCATTCACATTGAATCCTCCAACTGGTAGGCCAAGGACTCCCAAGAGTGGTCCACAGTACTTCTTAGTACAACACTTCCTATGAAAGTAAAAAACAAAGCAAAAGCAGGAGAATCTGTATTCATATCAAATTATCACTGAGTATATTTAACTCTGGGTGGTCTTATGCCAACAATTTTAGGGGAGGTCACTGAATCTCAGAGGAGCTTCTCATGGGTAACTTTTCCTAGACATCTGAAAATACAAAGTTTTGAATTTCTTAATCTTGGTGCTCTTCTGCTGAAATGGGCCTCCGGAATTCTCCCAGATTATTGTAGGATGATTGGGAAACAGATATCAGGACAGGGAAGTCATGACGTGTCTGTAGACCAGGAAACACTGTCTCAAGAAGGAGACATGATTTCAGTCACATTTAAGGAACATCTTCTGAAAAATAAGAGACATAAATTTGCAATACGTACCACCTTGACTTCAAGAATTAGAGAATTAAAAGTTGAGGAGAAAATGGTTTTAAATCCAATAAAAACAACAGACTCTTCTAATTTACAGAGTATGCAGAGTCGTGAGACTGAAGCGTGCTCTAAGCATCTGACTTTCTTAGAAGCTGCCCTGAGAAAGTGACTTTTGAAGTAAAATGATGAGAAGGGAAAGTATAACAGGGAAAAACTGTGCAAAATGTTCTAGGTAGACATACCAAGAGTATGACATATCTTAGGAGAGTAGATAGAGTTGAGTTAATATGAGCTTAGAATCTGATACTATTGTTATTGCCCAGGTCAGAGATAAGGACAGTTGTCAATGGGCACCCTTAATGTAACTTGGGGGAAGAAATAAGACTAGATAAAGGGTTGGAGGTAGAGGTGGAGAAAAGGGAGTCATAGAGATGACTGCTTTTAGCTTGACCAGTACATGGTGATACCTTTCTTAGAATGAAAAATATTAGAAAAAGAAGAGACTTTTCAATGAGGAGGCAATAAAGAATTTAATTTAGGAATGAGTCTTAAATGTTTATGATTGGCTATCCAAGAGGAAATATAAGTAGAATAATGAATATATTAGTCCCATGATTTCCTATAGCTTAGGAAAGAAGTTAAATTTATAGCATGGAAGGTGATTTGATTTCCAATATCTATTTTTCCTATTTTCTTAATAATAAAAAATCTGCTCACATACTAAATAGCACTACCCCAGCTTCCCTTATGGTAATGTGGTGTGGTGTTGTTACTATTGAAACATAAAAATAACCCTAAAATAGAAAATGCTTCACTATCTTCCATTTTTCCACGTGACATTTTGATGGTTTGAATTTTAACAATCATCTGAGATCAGGAGGATGAGGTCTATATGCCTCTTTGGTAATTGTGTTGTCTTTATATCAGTGGATGACTATTATGGATTTTTTATAAGGGAAAAAAGCACATTATTATCTTTTTAAATTTTAGACTAATGTACAATGAAATTGGTATTGTGGAAACTACAGTTTTAAGAACTTAATACATGACTGTAAGTTTGTCTTCTGTTTGTGTCTATCTTTCCTTTGCTGCCCTCCGAACTCGCGGGAGTGAGCCATCTTGGCTCAAAAAAAAAGAACTCGCTCTCCCAGAGTTCATACCAGGGCAGGAACGCCCAGGAGCATGCCAATAGGATGAAAACCGGCTAGCCTCAAGTACTGTGAAAAGCAAGGTTCCCTACTTGCGA
>PVKC010014502.1:0-22107 GCA_004027635.1 Crocidura indochinensis | reverse complement strand
ATGAGAACAAACAGTGTTGGCGGGGATGTGGAGAGAAAGGAACTCTTATCCACTGCTGGTGGGAATGCCGTCTAGTTCAACCTTTATGGAAAGCGATATGGAGATTCCTCCAGAAATTAGAAATCGAGCTCCCATATGACCCAGCTATACCACTCCTAGGAATATACCCAAGGAATACAAAAATACAATACAAAAACCCATAAACTGTTTTTAATTCAACTTTATTTGTGCAGAGTTGTACACATTATGTTATGGGGAATATCATCAGCACCACTGCAACATCAGCGTGGTTTGAAATATTCTAAAAGAAATGAAATTATATAATTAAATCTGATTACATTTGAGTTAGAGGGATTTCTGTATTAATGTCAATGTGTGAGAATTTTCCCTCTTTTCTCCTCTTGGAACTGAAACAAAAGAAATAAGAAATACAAAAAAACCCCACAAATTTAATTTTTTGAAAAAATAGACAATATATTTCAAATAGTCTCCAAAATACATAAGTACCAAGACTAAAAAGAAAAGCCTTGGTACCAGATCTAGAAAGTCACACAAAAATTATTAAAAGAAGCAAAAAGATCTGTAAGATGATTTGATAGGAGCACATTTCAGAAAAAAACATACACAGGGGTTGGAGCAGTGATGCAGGGCATAAAGCACCTGCCTTGCACACACCAGCCTAGAACGGACTGCAGTTCAATCCCCCAGCATTCCATATGGTCCCCCAAGTTAGGAACGATTTCTGAGCGCATAGCCAGGAGTAACCTCTGTGTGTCAACGGTTGTGGCCAGAAAAACAAACAAAAAGAAAGAAAGAAAAAATATACACAGTACATTGAGAGGTTCTTTGAGAGAGAGGCAAGCCAAGTTCATGTGAGCACCAAAGATGAGGACTTTATAAGCAGTCTTGACATCAAGGCTTTCATGTACTTGGTTAATTTATGATATGCAGAGAATGGGAATCCATGTGAAAAAAAACACACTCAGCTTTGTTATGAGTGCTATGAGAGAAAAATCACTATGCTATAATGGAATGAGAACAAATCCTAATTGTCTCTGAGAAATTAGAATAAGAAAGAAGTTGCAGAGAATTCTCATTTGATTCTCATTCTCATTCTCATAGATCCTACTGATTTATTTCTTCTATAGGAAATTACTGTAAAAGTTGCTCAAGATGGTCCAGAGAGACAGCACAGCAATAGGGCATTTGCCTTGCGAGCTGCTGACCTAGGTCCAACTGTGGTTCAAATCCCTGCATCCCATATGGTTAACTGTGCCTGCCAGGAGCGATTTCTGAGCACAGTCAGGAGTAACCCCTGAGGGCCATCAGGTGTGCCCCCCCCCAAAAAAAAAAGTTGCTCATGAAAATCCTAGTTTTTCACTATTAAAAGAAATCAATACAATATTGTCAACAAAATAATATAAGTGAAAATACGAAAATAGTAACAACAAAAAAGACAATCTGATTAAACAAAAATGCACAAATATCTGTTCAAGAAAACTTTGCTAAAGTAAAATATTACTTAAAACTATTTAAGAAGAGGGTACTCTGTGTGCCAGATAATATTAAGTACAAGTTATCAACACTAAGATACATAAGGTATTTATATTGGATTTTAAACATACAGAATAATTTCAAGTAAAATAACCAGCTAATACATAAAAAAATACTAGCCAATTTTCAAATTTTTCTATACTTTTACCTGGTATCAAAAATAGAGAAAAGAATGTACAACCCCCACTCTTTCCTCTACACTCACAGAAAAAAAGAAATACTCTGATCTGTAATTTTGGTTTTTGGGTCATACCTGACTCTGCTCAAGATTTTTCTTGGCCCAGTAGTCAAAAATCAATGGCTCAGGAGACCATATGGTGTGCCAAGATCTAACCTAGGTCAATAGCATGCAAGGCAAACTTTTCTCTCTGATACTGCAATATTTCTTGAAGTCTCAAAGTATTTAATATAGAGACAAACTATCCTTCATGTTTAAAGGTATTATTTTTCATGAGAGAACCCAGGAAATATTATTCTCAAGGTCCTTGCTGATAAAATTGTTCTGAAACAAACTTCAGCCAACTAAAATTCATCAGGTACAGCAACAAATGTGTGGTGATCACAGAATATAATTATAAAATCTAAATAATTGTAATTATAAAATCTAAATAAATCTGTGATACATTATGAAAATAAGTTCATAATCCACAAGTAGAAAATTTACATGGAAAGCCCTCTTTGAAGATTCAATTTATCTGTCAGTTCTTTTTTTAACCGGAAAGCATGCCTATAGATAGAATTTATTCTCGTTAACTGAGGGTCATTATATCTAAATTATTTTTTGTACTTTATTCAACTAGCATATGCTCATCACATGCTACTTTGCGTGCCAACTATTTGACAAAAATGCAGGGGCCGGCAAGGTGGCACTAGAGGTAAGGTGTCTGCCTTGCAAGCGCTAGCCAAGGAAGGACTGCAATTCGATCCCCCGGCATCTCATATGGTCCCCCCCAAGCCAGGGACAATTTCTGAGCGCTTAGCCAGGAGTAACCCCTGAGCATCAAACGGTGTGGTCCAAAAAAAAAAAAATACAATTGCAAACACTAAAATTAGATGGTGCTGTTCAACAGTGATTACTCAGAAAGGCAAAAGTAGCTTCTACTGATTATTTTTAGCTTGTTAAGTACAAAACATAGTTAAAATATGTACTAATGTTATTTTAAACTCTTGTCAAAAATATTCTGGATACTTAGAGAAATAAAAATTCCATACAAGACAATGAAATTTCATGTTCGGTCAAGCCAAATCAGTTGTTTGAATTTTCTTCTTTTGCTGCCTGAATCTCATACTATACACAGAAGAGCTATGCTGGTGGCTAGTTTTAAGTCTTACATCAGGGAGAGAAAATCAGAAATGTAATGTTTTAACCTTCTAAGATCAATAAAAATTTTGAAGACCAAGAATTAGTGGTAAATCTCTGAAGATTTAAAAGAAAGTCTGTTTAAAGATTTGTTGAAACGCTGGGATATGAAATCAGGAATTGAAATCTTAGCACCAGTGTATTAATAAAGAAACTTAGCAGTAAGGAATAGTACCTTACTGAATAGGAGAAAATATTTGCCACATCTATACAAGGGATAATATCCAAGATACATACGATAAACTTACAAAATTTTTAAAAAATAATGTTTTCATGGGGCTGGAGTGGTGGCACAAGCAGTAGGGCATCTGCCTTGCATGCACTAACCTAGGTTGGACCACAGTTCGATCCCCCATATGGCGTTCCATATGGTCCCCCAAACCAGAAATGATTTTTGAGCACATAGCCAGGAGTAACCCCTGACTATCACCAGGTGTGACCCAAAAAAAAAAAACCAAATGAAAAAGAATGTTTCCCCATCAATAAATAGAGAAAGAATATGAACAGACACACCTTTGAAGAATACATAAGAATGGTTTGTAGGCATATTCAAAAGTATTTTCCATTACTAATTATTACATAAATACAAATCAAAACAAGAATATATCATCATTTACCATTAAGAATATCATATATTAGAGGGTGGAGCAATAGCACAGTGGGTAGGGCATTTGTCTTCCATGACAGCAGACCTATATTTGATCTCAGGCCTCCCATATGGTCCTCCCAAGCCTACCAGGAGAGAGTTCTGAACCCAGATCAAGGAGTAACCCCTAAGTGCCAGTGGGTTTAATTCAAACCCCCTAAAAAATCATATATCAAAAGATATGAAACAACTACTATTAACAGGAATAAGACGGAAAATAAACCCTTCTCACTATTGGTAGGGATGTCATCCTCTGCCTTGATGAAAAATAATATGGAGAATCCTCTAAAAATGTAAGAGAATAATTCTCATATGACTCAGTGGTCTCTTTTTTTCCAGTAGTTTTATTAATGAAAAAGATATACTGGTATGTACAGCGGTGTTCACTACAGTGTAAAGTCCAATAGTGAGCATGCAGAAATTTAAATGTCCAATGATAGATAAATGAATAGAGAAGTCCTGGTACATATACATGATAAAATAGTACCTAGCATTAAGAATAGATGGAATCATGTAGTTGGCTGCAATTTGAGTAGAACTATAGGGTATCATGCTCAGTGAAGTAAGACAGAGAGAAAAAGGCAAGTGCTAAATGAGCTCACTCATCCATAGACTCTAGAGAGACAATCACAAACCCTTGGCTTTGGACTAAACAACACATTTCAGAACAATAGAGGAATCAATGGAAGGAATACAAATAAAACTAGACATAATATAGAGGCATATTTTCCACACTTTGGTAAAGGTGTAACACATTAACACTGTACATAAATACCACAAGGTTTACCAAAATTGTAACCATATTACCTAACCTATAAATAGAATAAGAAATATTAACAATATTACTAGTAATTATTAAATATTGAAAATAGTTTTTAGTTTAGGGGGATAGAAAAATGGGTTTGCAAGTTACAAGTTAATAAGCAGTCAACATAAAAAATAAAACTAAGATTCTACCAGTCTCTACTACAAACGTTGAAGCTAGTCCACCTCTAGGTATTTCATCAATGTTACCCTGCTCAAAAATCTATATTAGACATGAGAACTTGCAAACTACTGGCTGGTCACAATTGGATTTCAAAGTTGACTCTGGGGGCCGGCGGTGGCGCTGGAGATAAGGTGCCTGCGCTAACGTAGGACCGACCGCGGTTCGATCCCCCCGTTCCCCATATGGTCCCCTGTGCCTGCCAGGAGCGACTTCTGAGCGAATAGCCAGGAGTAACCCCTGAGCGTCACCGGGTGTGGCCAAAAAAAAAAAAAAACAAAAAACAATCAAAGTTGACTCAATCTAAGAATGCCATACTATCCTCTTTACAACTGCTCCCTTATCTGTATACTTCCTCTGGTATCCCTTTAAGGGTCTATATTTTGAAAGGAAAAAAATAAGTAGAAGGTGATTGAGAAGTCTTTCTTCCTTGAGAAGGAAGGTGGAAAAATTCAGTCTTAAGAGAAAGCGTTGTCATTTAAACTATGACAAAATAAGAAATAGAAGCAAAGTCATCTAGTCCTTATTTACACTCTGTATGCCCCTGCTTATAAATATAAAAAGGGTATTTTTAAAAGTTCAGATAAAGAATTCCTGAGTTTGGAGGTTGTTTAAGTGTTGGATCACATCCAGTGGCTTTCAGTAACTATTGTGGCTAAAATTCAGGGTTGTCCATAGAAGGCAAGTAAATGCCTTGCCTCTTGTACTATATCTACAGCCCAACAGGAGAACATTTTTCAACAATGAGAGCAAACAAAAAATTCTAACTCAAGCCAGCTCATTTTTAAGACCTGCCTATTATGTAGGTCTGGTTTAGTTAGGAAAAAGCTCAAGAATTGTCATTGATTAAACTCAGAACTTTTGTTCCCTGGTCAGTATGTACTGCAACTAAAGAGCCATTTATTGTGATATTAGCTTAAATTTGCAATCCTAACTTAGAATAATTTGTTAAAAAGGTTGGATCCCAATAGGTTATTCCCCTTGGACTTTATTTCCAAAGTATGATATTAATTAGGTGCTATTTCCAGTATATAATATGCAAGAAATAATGGTATAAATATTTCACAGTTTCATTATCTGTGCCCCTGAAGCAATATGGCAACTGAGTACCATGCATGTTGATTAGCTGTGAATCACACATTGTAGCAAATATTGTCCTATTATGTATTGTTCTATTTGAAGGGTTTTTTTTAATGAAATTATCTAAGAATTTTATCATGAACAGCAAGTTTTCTTTTCCTACTATATAAATGTGTGTGTTGGATGTGTGTGTGTGTGTATGTATGTAGCACTGATGTTAAAGCCCAGGGCCCCTTGCACGCAAGGTAATTTCTCTACATATAAGCTATATATTTAGCCTTCATATTGTAGAAAGGTCGATTATTGCTGACACAAGGCCTATTCAGTTACTTAACTAGATCCATGTACCCATTTATCAACAATATAGATTTTTTAATTTTTTATTGAGACCATTGTGAATTGCAAGTTTTTATAGTTGTATTTCAGGCATATAGTGACAGTGAATTAGGGCCATTCCCACCACTAGTTAACAATATAGTTTTAAATATTTCTAGGACGTGTTCCTTTATTTTACTCTTAGAATTAGTTTTAGTCTACTTTTTGTTAAGGGAATTAATTTGGTTTTATCATTCTAGGCTTGTTATAACAATTTCCATAAACCAAAGTTAAAGATGAAGGTATTCTGTAGAACAGATTTCTCTTTAGCCCTTTGTGTGTGACTTACAAATGGATATGTACTTGTTTGGGTTTTACTTGGACTATTGTACATAGAAAAATTTCTTGGTGTCTCTTCCTTTCCATATAAAAATACCAGTCCTGTTGGACTAGGGAATCATTATGATTCCATTTAACCTTAATTAAGTATTGAAAAGTCTGTCTTTAATCCTAGTCATATTGAGGTTTAGAGTTCAATACAAGAATCTGGACAGCACATAATTATGTCTGTAACAGTTCACAATCTTAAGTAAATAAGGAAGAAGTATTTCAGCTAAGATAAAAACAGTATCACATTTCTCCATGTGTATTACTCCTTTTCAAGTCAGAGATGAGTCAAATAACTCAAGTGCATCAAGTGATCAATGTATATGTTTATAGACACTTCAAATGATAACTAATATGACCAAAAGTACATTTTTACTCTGGTGTTTATGTGTTATTGTTTATCACTTGTGCCTGTATGTTACAAACTAGTGGTACTTTAATAAAAATTTAATCAAAAAACAAAATTGGATCATGCCAAACAAAGATTGGTTTTATTCAGGTTTGAGACTGTAGACAACTTTGACATTATACTGAAAGGGAAGAAATACTCAAAACAAGATCCTACTAATGACCTATGATCATTCATAGAACAACAATTTCATTCCTACTAACTCAGCATTTACTATGAATAAAGGAATAACTACCATGAATAAAGGAAATCAAATATAGACTTAAATTCTGTACACTTTGAACATAATTACATTTTAATGTTTCACCCTTAAGAACATTACTATCTTGAAGAATACTTGCTATGTGAAAATCTTGACAAGTAGTAATTAGGTGTTAGTAAAAGCAAGACAAATTTTGAATAAAATGCATGACTTTTTCCTTCTTAAGACATGTTATTCAACTATCAATGCAATTGTTAGAAAAATAAAGTTAAGTGTGACTCTAAAAAAAGAATTTTAAATGATAATAATGCAATAGCTTTACTATCCCAACATGTACCCTTTAACTTAGAATGAGAATGTCTCTTCCTATATAATTGAAATGGCTGGAATTATTATGCTTTGATAAAGTGATAGAATAATACTAATTGGTTTAAAGGTTAAGGACAGGGAAACACACAGTTAAAGCTACAATCATTAGACAATCATTAGAGCAAAGCTATGAGAAAACACTGTGATCTAAAGTAACATTCTGTAAAGATAAAAGTGTAGACTCTAGATTATTTCTAACCCTTTCAAAATACACTGGAAGGTCTAGAAATATAATGCCTTTGAACACCTGGCAAGTATGTCGTCATAAGTTAAAATCACTAGTGTCCTTGTGTACCAAGAACATTCCTTGAAGTTCATTTGTTTGTGCCTGGTAGCTCTGCTATCTATGGTCCCAATGCCACTGCAACCACAAAGTGACATGAGTCCTGCAAAGACCACAAACCACAACTGAAAGCAGGCAAACATGGCTAAAAAGTGAAATCCTAGAAAACACAATTCTTGTACTGTAACCAACAATGGCAAAAACTGTAACCAAAAAGTATGTGTTTCAACCCCATAGTACAATCCCGCAGTGAACAAATATGCCAGCATCACAATTAGAAGAGAACACACTTCAAGTGAGCACCTCCACATAGAGTATGAGTTCTGCAACTTGATGAACAATTCCCAGAAAGCATCTTAGATGAAACATTGTGTGAGCGCCACAACCAGGCATCTGTGTAGCCCTCATAATGCATGTGTGTCACATGACATCAACAACAATAATGAAGGGTGGGAGTCACATTTGGTGGGACTAATACACAGTGCACAATCTGGGTCAGAAAAATATACAAAGAAACAAATCTACGCAAGACTTCTCTTCTTTACCAAATAAGTTTGATTGTGAACTGATTTTCTCTCTCCAAATGACATGGTTGCTGTTCTCTCCAGCTTGATTCCCTCCTTTGTCCTCTGAATCAGAAAAGAGCCACACAAGACTGTACGTACAAATAAAATCATCCAGACCAGTGAGTTAAATGCTGATTTGGGTAATTAGTCAAGCCCAGAGAGTTCCCAGTGGAGACTGCTTTGATTTCTGATTTTTAGAAAGTTTTTCGACCAAAGGATTATTACGGTAATTGAAATTAGGAATGGAATTATGGTTGAATCCTAAATAACATGATGTAGATGCTAAAACTGCTATTTAGCTGTTACACTGAACAATTTGGAACAATGGAAGAGACAGGCTATACTTGGGAGAGCTCTAATTTTAATTTTGAGATTGCCACTTTGTTAGCCTTTCACTGCTTCCTTAACGGAAATACAAGGTCTTTGAGAACTTGCCCAAGGCCTAGAGTCAAGTAGAAAATTATGAGCTTCACTTCCTAAGAAGAATACATTAATTTTATACTCCTTTGAGGGTGGTGTAGTCTTCACATATATAAACCTTGGAATTTCTGCTACAAAATGAGAGATTCTCTATGACATATCAGTTCTAAGAGTTGTGTACTTGTGGAAAAATCTCTCCCTTGACAAGTGCTTGCACCACTCTTTTTTTCTGACAAATAAAGAAACAGGTAAGGATCTTACTGTGTTTAAATCTGTAATTTATAGGCATAATGAAGATCAAGGCTAAAGTTCAATGGTCAAAAAACATAATTCATAATTCTGACAGTCAATTTGCTCTTATTTGCATGTACTAAGATATTAGCAGACATTGGATAAATGGGTATGAATACAAAGACTCTATATGTCTTCATTAGAAGATGAGAATTATTATGCCAACTGAAATCAAAGTCACAAAGGATCAAATTAGAACTAAGAATCAGAGTATCAAGTAGAAAATACTTGTTTTTCTAAAAGAAGACCAAATCTGACCTATATTTTTCCAAAATGACAATGCATTTCATATTTTCAATTACTTTTTAGAAATATAAAATTATAAACATGTTGTGGAATTACATTATAACAATACTAAGAGAAAGTTTGCCACCTTCTAAGAAAGATTCTAAGAAAGAAGCACAATGTGTCATGTTATTTTATCAAATTTGTTTTTTTTTGTTTGTTTTGGAGGTTTTTTGGTTTTTGTTTTTGTTTGGTTTTTGGGTCACACCCAGCAGCACTCAGGAATTACTCTGGCTCTACGCTCAGAAGTCGCTCCTGGCAGGCTAGGGGGGACCATATGGGATGCCAGGATTTGAACCACTATCCTTCTGCATGCAAGGCAAATGCCCTACCTCCATGCTATCTCTCCTTTGTGTGTGTGTGTGTCAATCCCCCTGGTGCCTGGGGGTTACTTCTGACTGCCCTCAAGAATCACTCCTGGTGGGATCTGGGACCAAATAGGATAAGAGCAGAACCCAAAACTATTAAAGTTCACCCAGTTCCACTGCTGCAAGGAAGCCCCCTACCCACTGTACTAAGGCTCTAGCCCAATAAATACGTTTCCGCACAATTAAGTTACCATTGTTGAAAAAGTAGTCGATATGCTATATGTTGTCAATATAGCTTTCAGTTCACATTCTATGAGTACTTTTTGGAGAAATGTAGACATCAGACATATATGTTAATACGTGGACTTAAAAAAAAAAGGAGTGTGTGCCACATCCAGAGATTTAAATGGATTACTCTTGGATCTGCACTCAGGAATTACTCCTACCCATGATATAGGGACCACATGGGATACTAGGGATTGATGGGAGAGTTAGTCACATGCAAGGCAAATACCCTACCAGCTATACTATTGCTCTGGTTCCACAATTTAAAAACTTTTTTAAAAGAAAGACAAGAAACTATAACTGTGCTTTGCTGTATTTTTTTGTAAAAGAAAAATAGCTAACTGAAGCAAGTGGCTAAAAGAGAGATTCTAAATATAAAAGGATAAAATAAAAATTCAGATTTCCTATTGCAGTTTCTATATTGAAAAAAAATAAAATTTAATCTTCTAAATATCTGGTTATTTTCAGGATAATTCACAATAAGATGATACCAAGCTATGAACATCAAAGATTTTCTCCAATGTCCTCCATCCCTAAACCTCTTCTTTTGGTATGTAAAAGTTCACCTGGACGACTCAACCTTCCTCATCCTGATATTAGGAATTGGTTTGAACAAAGAAAGGGCAATTCTGGTTTAAGCAGTTCTGGCTTGAGGCTTGGGCAGAGAGAGCACAAGGTAAAATGCCATGGCCAACGTGTGAATCCTTTCCTGACTGCGTGGTTTATTATTATCTCACCTCTACCCTACTTCTTCAGACCCGGATGCATGGGGTTTAGAAATACAGTGCTTGGGTGATTTTATAAGTCGTGGATTTTTTATTTTACAAGTGGTGCTTGAACAGTGACTCAGGAGCCAGAGATCTGAGAAGGCCCCCAATGATGGTGAGTAGTACCTTAATCCTCTGGTGGCTAATCACGATCTCAACCTCCTTGAACTGGACTCAGTGTGCAGAGCCCATCACTAGAACATCAGTGCACCTGGTGCCTGTTCTAAATATAGCAGAGGCCTCTCTAGGAAGGACAGAAGCAGGCAGTGAAGGGGAGAGAGCTGAAGTGTCCCAGAGGCCAAGGTCCATGGCCTTTCTTCTACCAGATGCGCTTTGTGCAAGTACTCAACCCCCCTCACAACCTACAACAGCTTATCATGATCAATGATGGGGCAGAAGCCAATGAGAAAGCTCCATTGGAGGGGGAGCAACAGCAGGAAGATGAGTGGGTCTCCTTACATAATTCTGGCTCAGGAACCAAAATCCTTTCCATCCCAGATAAAATAAGCAGCTTAACGTAAGAGAAGAAGGAGGTGGAGATAGAGAATCCAAATCCAGCCAAAGCCCAACTGAGGAGACGCTGCTTTCAGAACCTCCTGAACCTGGGTTACCTCCAAAAAATTAACTTTCTTCTAGGTTCATCTCTTGATCCTATTTGCATCGGTCACTATTTTGCTGGTCAAACTGTGTGTTCTACTTGTATTAGATTTTATAGCTACTATGTTGTTCTATGCTCCACTGCAAACAGAAAATTTTGTATCTAACTTCAGTGGTTTTATATTAGTTTGAACAATTTTGGGGAAATGCATTAGGTTGCTAGAGTTTTAAAAGTTCTCAGCTATCCTAATGAAGGTTTCCTATTGCTATGATGTTTGATTGTGTATATTTTGCAGCAACTTATTCTCAAATTATGTCTGCAAAAATGTTCTAATGTCTTTATCCACAGAAGTCAATGGAAAAGGAACTTGGATACTACAGACTCTTATTGCAGTGCTCATTATAAAAGTGTTTTAACAAAATTATTTTCAAACTGTATATGTATGTATATATGTGTATATATATATATACAGAAATGTTCTTGTGATTTTGTTTAAGGAAGTTTATGAAAAAGAACTTGAATATTCTAGACTCGTTTTACAGTGCTTGGTATAATAATGTTTAAGAATTTCAAATTAAGAGTATCTCAAGAAAGGTTTTAATGTTTATGTTCAGAGAAGTCTATAAAAAATTTTGTGAGGGGGTAGGAGCAATAGCACAGCGGTAGGGCAATTGGCTTGCACATGGCTGACTCAGGACAGACCTGGAATCGATCCTTAGCATCTCATATGGTCCCCCAAGTCAGGAGCTATTTTTGAGAGCATAGCCAAGTGTGCCCCCTCAATGTGATATGTATAACACAAAGATATAGAAAAAAACTTGATTGTTTTGAGAATGATGTATACAGTTTAAACGTTGATGCTATCATACAGCCAACTTTTACTGTACCTATGCAAAATAGCAAACACTTTTAAAAGTTCTAATCAGGGGTTCTGCCTCTGACAGATAAAGTAAGACAAAACTTTTGTAACTTTTCTTATTTTTTTTTAAACAGAAAGGGTGGAAATATAAGATAATACCAAACTATGAACATAAAACAAAGGTGTTCCCCCCAACTTCCTCCTTCCCTAAACCTCTTCTTTTGGTATGTAAAAGCCCACTGGATTACTCGCCCTTCCACCTCCTGGTATTGGGAATTGGTTTGGACAGTTCTGGCTTGGGACGGTTCTGGTTTAGGGCTCGAACTGAGAGAGCATGAGGCAAAAGGCCACGGATGTCATGTCCATCCTTTCTTGACTGCTTGATGTATTATTTCTTCGTCACTACTCTTCTTCAGACCCAACTGTGTGGGGTTTAGAAATATGGTGCTTGGGACAGTCTCAATGCTCATGGATTTTTATTTTGCAATTCACAAAAGCAGACAAAATTTGTATAAAAATTCCAAGACAAATCTTTAGTACAAACAAAACCAACTCTTCTCTCTTTCTCTTAGATGAGTTTTCGTGCTGAGCATCCTGATTCTGTTTGCTCTATTCCAGTATACTCCACCATTGTGAGAGCAAATTCTACTCGAAAGTGGTTTTGATTATACTGTTGCTGTTTTCATGGATTTTATAGGATGCTAGAAGAAGGGGTGGCCTAACCTAACTAATGACTCTAATGAACCAAAAATCCAGGAATTTCCTTGAGAATTTTGACATCTACAGATAATATTTTGGTTATTTTTTATGCCTTGAGGGAAGTTTTATTTTATTTGCTGTGATTAATAACCCATTTAAAGCAAAGGCCCCAATGGGGACCATCATTTTGACTTTGTTTCTTCCCAGTACATTGCAGTTTCTTCTCTTAGGACTCCAGAGAGAAATTTCTTTCTGCTCTTAAGAATTTTAAAAGCAACCAAATAATTAATCTGCTTTTATATTATTGACAATATGGATTTTGCAAGAAGGCCTGTTTCTGATTTTTGTATTATTTAGGATGGGTAATCTTGACTCCACAGCCCAAGGGCATAAGTGAGTCAAATTACCAATTAATTTCCAAATAATAGAAATCAGCTGAAGGGCCACAGACAATTCAGAGAAGACCCCTTGTTCCAAAAATGTCTGTATATCCTTCTGGTAGTTATCTTCACTGATTATAAGTAGAATTAACCAATTGTTACTCCAAGAGAAAGAAATTTATTTTAAAGACTTAGAAAAGTAAATTAGAACCAAAGGCCAGAAATCTAGTCTTAACTCAAAAACATTAGAACCAAAGATTCAAGTGTTATCAAAAATCTTTGGTTCTAATTACATTACATACAAAAAAAAATCTGTCTTTCTTTGTTGCCTGCTAATCCTGCTACATAATCTCTCTGTAAGTCTCTCTGTCTCTCACTTTTCCTCTATCTCTCTCCCTTACCCCTCTCTCTTTTATCTCTCTTCCTTCTCACACACTTATCTTCAATTTTCCTGCTGTCCTAATTCACTGACAGAAAAGAAAGGTAACTTGAATCCCCCAAGTGTATATGGCATAGATCCAATTACCTAGAAAAATACTGAAAACATTTTGGTGCAAAATTCTGAATTTTGGCAAAGGGGGCAGATGATCACAGCTTTAGCTCTGTGCTCACCTTTGCTCTAGCCACTGTTGAAAGGTTGGTCAGAGTATGTGACCCTGAAATGCCATGGTCAAGTGAGTAGGAGATGGGAAAGAAAGAAGAGGATGAATAGAGCTATGAGTAGAGAAAGGGCCTTTGGGTAGAAAGAAAGGGCCTCTGGATGTGGCTGCTTTCCCCGAAGACTAAAAAAACAGCTTCCAGGTTTCTGGACTCATTTTGGATAGTGTCTTCCATCTTTCTCCAGCCCACTTCACCAGAGTAACATACCCTTCTCTACATGTTGTACTGCTCTAAAAGTAAATCTCAGTGCTGCAACCTCTCAAGAGTTCCTTCAGCCCTTGGATCTAAAGCTATTTATTGAATAGAGAGGGTGAAAAAAATGTTTTCTCACCTGTCTGCATTGGAAGAAATCAGATTTCATCCACATTTACTCTCCCCAGGTTTTACCCAACAAAAGCAGAACAGTGATAATTTTTTTTTGGTTTGGTTTGGTTTCTTATTTTGGGATACATCAGCCAATACTCCTAGATGTGTGGTCAGGAATTACTCCTGGTTGTGCCCAAGTGACCATTTGAGATTCCAGGGACAACCAAGGTCAACTGAGTGCATAACAAGCATCCAATCTGCTATCTATCCATCCCTATACAATCTACTCTTTCTCCATCCCCCTTCATGGGTAATTGAGTTTTTTTATCTCTATAATTCTAAAATACCTTATATTTTCCATGATATAACCAATTGTTGTTTTACTTTAGAGGGAAGTCAATTCTATCATTTGATTCTTTTCCCTAGGTAATCATTGTTAATTTGGGCTCTGGTGATGCTCAGAAGGGTTATCAGTCAGAATTCCTTAATACAAATATTTCAAAAATAGATTACTTACTTTTTTTTTTTTTTTTTTGGTTTTTAAGCCACACCCGGTGACTCTCAGGGGTTACTCCTGACTATGTGCTCAGAAGTCACTCCTGGCTTGGGGGACCATATGGGAAACCGGGGGAATCGAACCGCGGTCCGTCCTAGGCTAGTGCAGGCAAGGCAGGCACCTTACTTCCAGCGCGACTGCCTGGCCCCCGACTTACATTTTTTCTTCAACTAAATCTTACAAAGTCTAACATGTAAAAATTATAAAAGCTGGTCTGCTTGATAGAATTAGGCATCAGCACAGATGGAAATTTTTTTTTACAGATGGAAATTTAACTTTAGTCCCTGTGCTCACTATTTGTCACTTCCCTTAAACAATTTTTACAACTTAAAAAGAAATAAATTCAATTACATTATATTAAGTATAATTGTATAGAATTTTTTTATATTTCATCATTTTTATTGTAAGAACTTATTCAAGAGACAAAATGGATTAACATAATGAGTTAAACTAACATAACATAACATAATCTAATTAATATAATATAATAATACATGTAAGTAAAAGAAAGTTTCTGATTAAAACACAATTTTTTTCATAATGGCTTCCATATCTTTCACAGTAGTATTTTAGGTACATATTAACATTGAATCAGGGGAATACCCATCACCAACTATGTCCTCCCCTAATCCCAGTTCCCTTTCTACAGCCCATATATCCCACCATCACCCCCCAGGCTGCTAGAGTAGGTGGACCCCTCTTTGTCTGGCTTACTATTAGTGATCATATATCTGTTTGGTCCTGGAACCCTCCCTTGTTTCCCCCTCTATTTAAGAGGCAGAGCTAGATAAATCGAGGTATGTGGTTTTGTTTGAAGGAAAGAAAAGCAATAGATTGGGGTACAAAATAAGAGAAAAAAAAAAGAAGTCAAATATGCTGAAAATGGAAGGAGTCCCTCTAGAGGATTCCAACCTCAGTTTGAGAGAGGATGTGAAAAAGGTAATTGAAATACCACAACAATACAGAAAGAAATATCAAATTAAATAACCAGTGAGCACTACAGCAATAAAGACAAGCACCACACAATAGTCTTGGTTCTAAAATCAAATCATGCTAGAGTACAAAAAGAAAGAGAAAGAGAAGATAAAATAAAATAAAATAATATTGGAGACATCAACTTCAATCTCTACACCAAAATAAAGATGACAAAAAAATCGATCAATAGATAAATAAATATGTGGAAAAATTATTGTTTTGTGCTTTTTTTTTTCCTTTTCTTTTTCCCCCTGCATAGGCACAGTAACTATTGGGGATATTGTAGCGGGAATTTCCTTGGCCTAGGAGATATAGGGTTTCTTGACCCCTGAATTATACTGTCCTGGGATTAACTATAGACTCCTTGTATGATCATTTACTCTCCCCTTGTTGCTTTCGTGGTGTGTGGAAGACTTTTGCATTGTCTTGGATGGTAAAATCAGATCTCTCTATCTAGAGATCTTGGTGGCTGTGCAGCTCAAGGAACGGAGCTTATGAAGTCTTTCTTTGTGGTTCTAGCAGTTCTGCTTCTTCAGTGTGTTTTAATCCATCTTCTGTAGTTGGTGGTCTTGGTCATTAGTTGCTCCTAGGATGGAGCCTGGGATAAAGTCTTTTGTTATGTTTCCGGAAGACCTGTTCAGTTGTTGTCTCAGTCAGACCTCTGGAATTTGAGATCTTGTTTGTTGAATAGATCGTAGGTCAAAAGCTAGGCTAGAGCTTTTTATTGTTGTTGTTGTTGTTCTTGGTCCCTGGATGCGTACTGTCCAGTCTTGGTTACAGCAACCAGTCATCTGTATGTAGCGATTTTGGCTTTTGTACAGATCAAAGGGTGACATGTTTTCTGATTCTGTCTTATCGATAGCTGATGAGGAAGGACAACTTGCTTTTAGATCAAGTTGTTCCCATTTCTTCATTGTTAGGTTATCAATTTAGAACTGGCTCATGTTGGTGTCAGAGCAGCATTGTAATGCCCTGGAGGGGATTTGGTTCCTGGTGCTGTTGTGTAGAACTCTGTCATTTCTATGTCTGGGATCCAGGAGTCAAGGCTGGACGGTCGGTATCTAGTTCCCTGGAGCCTAAGTTGTTTCCACATGACATTAATTGCATAGAAATTTAAGGTTTTATAGTTATTTAGCCTCAGGACTTGATTTTTATTTTTAATATACATGTAAATAAGTGGATTAAAAGTATTTAATTGGATGGGGGCCATCAAATATAAAAGTGTTAAGGCATTTTCATGCATGTAGGCCCAGTTTCAGCTAGGGGACCCTACCTGGTCCCCTACGCTCCAGTGGAAGCAACCTTAAAGTCCACAGGTATCTCCATGTGTAACCTTAACACTATGCCACCAGTTTTGTCTCCAAATAACAAAATAATGTAGTTATTTCTGTTACTTTAGAGTATTTTTGTTGATTTTCTCCTCTTGAAAACAATGTGAGGTCTTAGTGTCATATACTCACACAGGAAATAAATTATTTAATGTGTCATAAATAAAAGATGACTTTATGCATTTCAAGTTAAGGTGCTTTGAAAGATATGACTTTAATATCACATTCTGGAGAAAATTATAATTCCCCTAGTCCCAAAGCATGTGAGAAAAAAGGGAATGAATTAGTTGGTTCCATTTCCTTATTTTCCTTTTCGTCTCAAGCGAATAAATTGGCTTTTTCCCCACTTCTTAAGGACTTGGTATATTTGCCTAATATATTTAAAATATACAAGAAATTCATATTAGTAGAGACTAAGAATTTTTAAAAATGTGTAATATATTTGTAAAAACTTTTTTCTAAAAATTTTTACAAATTTTCAACTAAAAGTTGAAAAGTTATTTGCAATTATCTTTTGTTTGTTTGTTTGTTTGTTATTTGGGGTCACACCGGTGGTGCTCAAGGCTTACTCCTGGCTCTGTGCTCAGAAATTGTTCCTGGCTTGGAGGACCATATGGGATGCCAGCGATTGAACCTGGGTCCATCCTGGGTCAGCTGCATGCAAGGCAAATGCCCTACTGCTGTTCTACCTCTCTGGCCCCTCTTTGCAAATATTTAAGATGACCTAAAATTATTGCTTAATTAGAATAAGAAAAAATGAAAAGAATGAAAAAAAAGAAAAGTTAGAATTTACCTCAGTTTTTTCTAGGCACAAAAATTATAAACCAATAGTTGTAAATCAGATGTCATAACACATACACTAGGTATAAGAAAGGAAATGAATTAGGTAAAAATATTTTTTAAACAAATAGTTCCACCATTTAAAAATAAAAATGAGATCTCCTTGATAGAAACTGAGATAGTTGCTGGAATACTACAGTTTAAAGCAAAACTGTTGATAAAGGCAAGACAAATATATTTCACTCGACATGTCAAAAGGCTGTCTCAAACAAATTGTCACTGCTATCTAAAACTTACTAGTATATCATTAAATATTTAATGAGATAAAGAATGTTAACCGTTATTATTTAAAATTATTTAAGTAACAAAGAATAGAATGACAGTACAGTAACAACATTATAGATAAAAATTTTATTGGTAATTTCAAGGGAAAAATTGAATGTTTATTTAAGAAAATAACCACAATTATAAGAAGATGGTTAACTGTAAAATAGATATACACAACTTAAACTCTTATGGATCAAATTGGTTAGTGGAAAATTTAAGACAGATCAAGTTAAAATATCCAATAAAACTTGGTTGTTTAATTAAAAATTTAATGCTAGGGGCTGGAATGATAGTACAATGCAGGTGGCCAACTATGGACAGACCCCACTTGGATTCCCAGCATCCCATATAGTTCCCTGATCCTGTTAGGAGTCTTTTCTGAGTGCAGAGCCAGGAGTAAGTCCTGAGTTCTGGGTGTGACCCCAAAAAGAAAAAAATAATAATTTAATGCTTGACAACGGTAGAATTTAAAATTAGTAAAATATACTAACTAGTCAATAACTATACTAAAACACAAAGTAGGTCAATTGAGAATGTACAGTTAGATGCTTACCCACAATTTTTGAAAAAATAGATCACTGTAGCTTAGAGGTGCAAAATATGAAACCAAAATATTACTAGAATTAAGGTCAGGAGCGAGAGTATGGAAATTAGGGCTTTTACCATGCATGTAGCTAATCCAGGTGTGATCCCTCTAACCCATACAATCCCCTAAACCCTGCTAGCAGTAATTCTTGTATGCAGAATGAGGCATGAGCCCTTGAGTACCACTTGATATGCACCATTAAAAAAATTACTAAAACAAATTTAAATATATAATATTGGATTATATTAACCCAATCTTAGAAAACTAAAAATAAATATGATTGTGTACATTAGCTAAATCTTTAAAAAGTCTAATCAAACTATAAACATTGGAAAACAAATAAAATTTCTAGATAGCAAAAGTTAAGTATTATAAAATTAGTTGAATGAGACTGTACAAAGAACATGAATATACACAGAACAATCTAAAGAAGCAGAAATGTAATTAATAAATGTGAAACTGAAAAAAGCCAACTCTACAAATAGTTTAATAGACACAAATAAAATGTTACTTGGGTGGCTAGTTGTTTTATAATCCAAATGCTAAGCAGTTACAAATATACATTTTTAGATAAAAATTATATTTATGTAAAAAACAACTTTTATTGTTGCTAATTAGGAGGAAAACCTTTATTTTAAGTCAAAAATATTCATTGAAAGGTAATAAAAAATGAAGGTAGGTACCTAATAGTTTCTAGGAATTTATCTAAGAAAATAACCATATGTACATAAAGGTTTGTCACATTAAAATTGTTTATAATGGAAAATTGGCATAATATAAAAGTGTCTTATTGGTTGAAAAATTATAGTGCATTTATATCATGAAATGTAACATCTATTTAAATATATGTTGTGTCACTTAGTGACCTGGAAAGATGATTATACATAATAATAGGTTTAAATAGAAGTGCCTTTAGTACTTATGAATAAATATGGTTAATTTCTCCAGATTGATTTGCTTACTCATTTGTTCTCAGTATTCTAAATAATACTAGCATAATATTTTGCAGAGCTTTTTAAAGTCACTCAATGATACTAAACTTTTTATGAATAAATGATACCCAGTCTCTAGAAGTATTCTTATAAAATCTTCTTTGAAAAAACAGAAATAATAGTTTTCAAATTATCTAGACTATGTCATATAGTCTCTATAAGGTAGTATTCTTCCTATGTATATTTAACTGTCTACATTTTAAGTCTATATTGAAAAATAAGATATTGGGAATAAATATATTTGACTATTATGTCTCCATCCTCAAGTGATTCTTCTTTGTTTGTTTTTTTGTTTTTGTTTTGGGGCCACACCATGTAACGCACAATAGTCACTCCTGGCAAATGCGCTCAGAAATCGCTCTTGGCTTGGGGACCATATGGAATGCTGGGGATGGAACCATGGTTCATCATAGGCTAGCACATGCCAGACAGATGCTTGTGCCATTGCTCCAGTCCCTCAAATCTGTTTTAACTGAATTATTAGTTGTTATAGTGCTAAAATTATTATTTTATACTGGGAGTGCTGTTCACAATGCCCTTGACTCGAGACTCAAGATTCCTCTTCACTTGAATTAAGGTATTTTTTCTAATAGAAATGATCAAATCCCTTGCTTTGTTTTTTTATACTTCACAAATTAGTGAGAACATTTGGTGTTTGTATTCACTTAGCATGACTTTCCCCTATTCATTTAAGTCACAACACACTTCAAGGACTCATTTCTTTCCATAGTTGTGTAGTATTTACTCCTCAGTGTAACTATACTACAATTATTTTATCTACCTTTGTTAGACACATGGTTTGTTTCCAGACCATAGTTACTATGAATAATACAACAATGAACAAAGGTGTACATATATCCTTTCAGATTAGTGTTTTTTGTATTCTTAGGATAAATTCCCAGGAGTGGAGTCACAAAAAATGGAATGGGAAGTTGGGATAATATTAATCAGACTATAGCAATAAAATTTAACTTGTCACAAATGTTCTTTCTGATAATTTAGAAATAAATGATAAACTAAAGGGGGAAAGGACAGGTCATTAAATCGATTCTGAAAATTAAACAGGAAAAAATCAGGAAAATACTTGCTCTACAGTTTCCAACATTTGAATGAAAATTATTTTAAAGCTAAGAAAATGGATATTTGATGGATATAATTGTATTTGTATAAGTGGAAATAGATTCTCAAAATCCATATCTTCATTGGACAATTTTTTGATAGACAATATTAAATTGTGGTGAAGTCAGATCTTCCAAGAATATTTCCCAGCTTAGACATTGACTCTGGCTAAATTTATGCAACATACTTTAATTCTTTGTTGAGCAGCTGAACCATGTTCAGTTCTGCTCAACCCCATTAAAATTTCACTTCTATGAAACTTGGAGAATAGTACCGTATATTTCAAAGTTTTGCTTTGGAGAATTATTGATCAGTACCTGTACAAACTCTAACGATGGTAAGTTACCCTTATTGGGTACTCAAAACTCCCTGCTCTCTGGGCTGGTGAGATAATATACGGTGTCAGGCACTTGTCTTGCATGTGTTGACCTTTTTTCAAAAAAACACAGCATTGGGGCCAGAGTTACAGCACAGAGGGTAGGGCGTTTCTAAGTTCTATCTGAGCGAATAACTCTGGTTCTATCACAAGCATCCTATATGGTTCCCGGAGCCTGACAGGAGTATTTGGGAATGGGACACACCCAGCGGTGCTCAGAGACTACTCCTGGCTCTGCATTCAGAGATGACTCCTGGCAGCTTCAGGGGACTATATGGGATGCTGGGGGATGCCGAGATTCGAACCAGGGTTCTTCCCGGGTCATCTGCACGCAAGGTAAATGCCCTACAACTGTGCTACCGCTCCAGCTCCCTACAGAAGTAATTTTTGAATGCAGAGCCAAGAAGAACCCCTGAGTACTGCTGGGTGTGGTCCCCCAAACAAAAACAAACCAAAAAAATAACAGGATCACATATGGTCCCTTGAGCATCACGGGTCATTCCTAAGAATATAGAAAAATAGCCCAAGTACTCATGCATTGAGATTGCCCCAAAAGACAATTACAAAAAAATAATCATAAACCTTCTTAATGATACTATCTAGTCTTTTTTCTTTTTACTTTTTTTTTTTTACTATCTAGTCTTTTTTCAATGAAACCATTACTTCTTAGCCGGTATAAGTGCTAAATTATTTTGGAACATAGATATATTCCTCCTTGTCGTGTAGCTTATTGAAAACAGAAATGCCTTCAAGTCTTTGTATATATGTAAAAAAAAAAGGTTAAAAATGTCTAACAGATTGCCTTATCAAAGAAACTGAAATTTCCCAGCACCAGGAGATTATGTCTGAAAATGAAACTGCTTATGACCACCATCATTTCAAAAGAACCATTGCTTTGTCAAGAGATAATAGTTGAAAACTTGATTTTCCTTTGAATGTACATATTCCTTACCATAAAGCCTATGACATTTTACTGTGAATTGAAGAAATTTTAAGTGTTTAGAGAACAAGTGTAAAGTCTGTTCATATTTTTCCCATCTGAGGAAAAAAGAAA
>PVKC010014501.1:0-22124 GCA_004027635.1 Crocidura indochinensis | reverse complement strand
AAATAAGACATCTAGTGAGCACTGCAGCGATAAAGATATGCCCCACATAATTGCCATGGTCTCGAGATAAGACATGACGGAGTGCAAAAAAAAAAAAATCAAAGAGAATAGAAGAAAGAAGAAGTAAATATATAAGTAAAATAGTGGATTACTATTTATATATCTACACCAAAATAAGATGGTCAACACTAACTAGATAAGAGAAAAATAAAATAGTAATAAGAGAAAAAAAAAAGAAGAAAGAAGAGAAAAAATTGTTTTCAGCTTCTTGTTTCTCTCTTTTGTGGTTTTTGGGACCCACCCGGCAGTGTTCAGGGGTTTGCTCCTGGGTCCATGCTCAGAAATTGCTCCTGGCATGCCAGGGGACCAAGTAGGACACTGGTATTCAAACCGATATCCTTCTGTATGGAAGGCAAATGCCTTACCTCCATACCATCTCTCCGTCCCTTCCCCCTCCCTTTTTTTTCTTCTGCATAGGCACACTAAAAATTGGGGTCGTTCGAGAGGGGAATCCCCTTGGCCTAGGAGGTACAGGGTTTCTTCCCCCTTGGGGTATATCGTCATGGGATTATCTGTAGACTCCTTTCAAGTTCATTTACTCTCTCCTTGATGTTTTCATGTTGTATGGAAGACTTCTGCTCTGGTCTGGACAATGATATCAGACCTTTGTATCTGGAAGTCTCAGTCTCTGCACAGGTCAAGGATTAGAATTTATGATGAAGTCTTTGTTCGTGATTTCAAGAATTGTGTTTCCTCAGTGTCATTTCATCTGTCTTTTGTGGTTGGTGGTCTTGGGCCTTGCGTTGATCCTCTGGTGGAGCCTGGTATATCGTCTTTTGTTATGTTTCCCGAAGAGCCGTTCAGTTGCAATTGTCTCAGTCAAGTCTCTGAAATTAGCGCTCAAGGTTGTTGTGCAGGTTGTAGGACAGACCCTAGACTAGGGTTTTCCTGCTGGTCCCAGATTACATAGTGCCCCGCTGTGGTTCTATCAGCCAGTCTTCTGTAGATCACGGTCTTGGCTTTTGCACAGCCCAAAGTGTGACTGGTCTCTTCTGTCCTTGTTTTATCCTTAGTTGGTAAGGTACCCTGTTCTTCTCTTTTTCTTGGGGGGGGGGCACCCAGTGATGCTCAGGGGTTACTCCTGGCTATTCACTCACAAGTCGCCCCTGGCTTGGGGGACCATATGGGGTACCAGGGGATCAAACCGCAGTCCATCAAGGCTAGCACAAGTAAGGCAGGCAACTTACCTCCAGCGCCACCGCCCGGCCCCCCATACCCTATTCTTATGTCCATTTGTAACATAGTCGAGCTAGCACATGTTGGTGTTTGAGCAGTATTCAGACTGTCTGGGATGGGATTTGGTTCCTGTAGTTGTTGTGCAGAACTGTTTCATTTCTATGTCTGGGGTTTATGCCAAGTACCAGCAGAGTGATTTCCATGCCCCAAGTTTAGGAAAACTAACACCTCACCTGAAAAATATAAAAGGTTTGCTGCTAAATTTTTCTTCTACTCCCCCAGCTTCTAGAAACATGTAGAAGTTTTTGGTTTTACTCTTCTTTAGGGACTTTGCCTTTCTAAAAATAATTATGATTTTTTTTCCTTCAAAATGTCTTAAAGTTTGCTGACACTTTTTCATTGTGTAACACGCAGTTTTCATCTCATGTGCAGGTTATTAATGTGTCTACCATTTCAGTTTGTTTTTGAGCCATATCCTTTCATATTTGTGTGTATTACTGAGGTGTTGAGGAATTGTTCCCTGTTCTGTGTTCAGGAGTGACCCTTGGTTATACTCAGGGAACCAATGTAATTCTAGGGATGGACAAGAATAGTTCACTCTCGGGAGCCAGGCGGTGGCACTGGAGCTAAGGTGCCTGCCTTGCCTGCGCTAACCTAGGACGGACTGCGGTTCAATCCCCCAGTTCCCCATATGGTCCCCCGTGCCTGCCAGGAGCGACTTCTGAGCCAATAGCCAGGAGTAACCCCCGAACATCACCGGGGGTGGCCCAAAAAAAAACAAAAACAAACAAAAAAAAGAATAGTTCACTCTCAAGCCTAGTGCCTAATCTGCTGTCCTCTGAACAAAATGTGTCTACTCTTGGCATTTCTTCTACCCACTAACCCAGAGTAATTTTTTAAAGTGTTCTTTTTCTGTAACTTTTCATTCCCAAAGGCTGAATAAGAACACTAAAACTCTGGAACTGGTGTAGTGCCGTGTAGTGGTAGGGCATTTGCCTTGCATGCTGCTTAGCTAGGATGGACCGAGGTTAATCCCCTGAATCCCCAAGCATCCCATATGGTCCACCAACCCAGGATTCCTGAGCGCAGGGCCAGGAGTAGCCCCTGAGCATTCCCAGGTGTGGTCCAAAAACCGAAAAAAAAAAAAAAATAAATGAAAACTAAAACTCCTTAAGATTATTTTGAATAATAGATAAGGTTGCAGTGGGGTAAGAGAGAAATGGGGAGGAAAAAAGAGCAGGGCTGGGGATAATATTTGCTACTTTGGTTAGACCATGGTTAACTCAAAGGTTAGACTTGGAGTTATTAATTTTATTTTATATGAGAGAGAGACTATTAAATGCTAAGTTATTTTAAATTCCTCTGGCTAATTATATAATAAAATAAAAAATTTAGAAGAGGAAAGTGAAAATGGAATTTAAAACAAGATGGATCAATACTCTCTAGAAAAAACATCTGTTAAATAGGAGAATACATATAGAAGGGAAATGGAATGGTAAAGTAAGTGGACTTGAGACAGAGCAAAATAGTACAGCAGGTAGGGCATTTTCCTTCTATGCAGCTCACCCGGGTTTGAGTTTTCGTACCAATTATAGTCCCCTGAGCCCACCAAGAGTAATTCCTGATGCAGAACCCAGGTGTAAGCCCTGAACATCAATAGATGTGTCCCCAAACTAAAAATTTAAATAAAATAAGTAGATGTGGTAAAGCTTTACTAGCTCTCATTTTTCATTCTTATTTCCTTATGCTTTTGTCTTATGCTTTTGTTCAGCATGTAGATATAGCAGCCTTATTGATAAAATACAACACATGTGTGAATGCTACAGATAAATGGGCATTTACTCCTCTCCATGAAGCAGCCCAAAAAGGAAGGACACAGTTATGTGCCCTGCTTTTAGCACATGGTGCGGATCCAACTATGAAAAACCAAGAAGGCCAAACACCATTAGACCTGGCAACAGTAAGTCTGCATTCCAACATACTCAACATCACTTTTTAGATTTTGGAGTTGATGGAAATTCCAACCCTTAATTCACCTTTAGTAATGCTTATTTTATTTCACGAGATTTTCCTCCTTTTAAAGTGGTTTATATGATTTGTAATGTAATTTTGAATTCTATTTAAAGGTAAACTAAGGAATTAAGTGAACTTAGTTATTGTAGCCATGCTTGGTGGGCAAATGTGAATCTTAGAAAAGCATCCATGATCTAGAGCAGGAGTCTCAAAATTGCAGGCCACAAACGGCCCTCTGTACAACATTCTGTGTCCCTGCCCTAGAGGAATCTTTTTTTGTTTTATTTTGTTTTAGTTGTTTGGGTCACACTTCCCAATGTTCAAGGCTTACTACTGACTTTGCACTCAAGGATCAACCCAACTTTGCCTCCTGCGGCCTGCAGGTAAATTGAGTTTGAGACCCCTGATCTAGAGTGCATCATGTGAAGAGGCAGATCACAATCCACCTCTTACGTCAGACGTTAGTTATCCTAGGGCAGCTGATCTTGGTTTACCTAGGACTCTGAGATAATCACAAGTTAATATTAAAGCATTAGTATTATTCTTCTGAAGATGGTGAAGCAAATGGAAATACTGTAGAACATTTTAAAAATTATATTTTTGTGGCTAGAGGTTATAAAACTACAAAATGGGACATAGCTGCATCAACTCCTACTGTATGAAAATTAGGGAGTTATAGCCACCATCATCAGTACAGTTTTTAAAGACAGCAATCATTTTTCAATCTACACTTCATGCCCGATAATGAAGATTCCATAACGGATGACTTAGAACACTTTCATAGTTAGTCAAGGCAGAATGACTTCTCAATCATAACTAGTTTAGCCATAACTCTTTACAGCACAGAGGCTATCTCAAAAACATCAGCATATAGTACTCAGCCTGCATTCCAGGAGAAGGGATGAGACTCATAGGGGCATGGCCCGTATCGTATGTCTCTGCAGGGAGGAATTCATGGCTGGTAGCCCTCACAGGGGGCTCTCTCTCTTATACTCTTATCAGCAGTTTTCCTAATACTTAACACCCTGTACGTTTTACAAAGAAGCTAGCCCAAACTAATCTACTTTAATGCTCCACCAGATTTTAATCTTATATTCAAGTAAGTGTGTACTTAATAACAGAAAAAGAAATGTTTATAGTTAAGTTCAAGTAAAATATAGTCACTATGAAAAATTCTAATAGAATAAGAATTAGCACTCTGAAATGTGCCTTCATATTTTACTAATGGTTTAATTTTTATTAGCATGTATCCACTAGATACCTGTGTAATCAAATATTTTTCATTAGTTTTTATGCTCATGTGACAAGAACAGTTTTATACCTCCTCTCAGCAGAGTTTAAGTTAACAGTATTATTGATTCCAGTCATCACTATTAGATTTTTCTATATATTATTATTAAAAATATATTATTTTCTAATAATCTGACTTAGATTTTCAAAAGAAAAAAATAGATTTTTAAAAACAAAGTTTTTGTAGTTATTCTTACTGAAGTTTCTGATAGAGCTGGGGAAGAAAAACAAAGAGAAAAGGATAATCAAAATTGAAGAGGGAATGACCATGCGTTTATTAAAAAGTCACGGAGCGTTGGTTCTTGTTTTTTTTTTGTTTGTTTTTGTTTTTGTTTTTTGTTTGTTTTTGGGTCACACCCGGCAGTGCTCAGGGGTTACTCCTGGCTCCATGCTCAGAAATTGCTCCTGGCAGGCACGGGGGACCAGATGGGGCACCGGGATTCGAACCGATGCCCTTTTGCATGAAAGGCAAATGCCTTACCTCCATGCTATCTCCCGGGCCCCAAAGCGCCGGTTCTTAGTGAAAAGCTGAATATTTTAATATCTAGCCTTTTTGCATTATTCTTTATAGGCAGACGACATCAGAGCTTTGCTGATAGATGCCATGCCTCCAGAGGCCTTACCTACCTGCTTCAAACCTCAGGCTACCATAGTGAGTGCCTCACTGATCTCTCCAGCATCTACCCCCTCTTGCCTGTCTGCCGCTAGCAGCATAGACAACCTGACTGGCCCGTTGGCAGAGTTGGCAGTGGGAGGAGCATCCAATACAGGGGATGGTGCAGCAGGCACCGAAAGGAAGGAAGGAGAAGGCAAGTATACTTAATGATGCTTATCTAACTTGGTTTTGTCTTTTTATATTTTATTGAGCAGATTTGCTTTTTTCTACTGATAATTATTGAGCATCCCATAGGCATTCTGTCCTTAAATGTTCATAAACACAATAGTTTATAAGAACTCTACCTCCACAGAATAATGCCTTGGCCTTTACCTCATTTTTATTTAGATATCACCATACATTCCTTTCCAACATGGTATATTATCAAATACTTGGTACTGAAATTATATCAGGGAAAAAATAGAATTAGGGAATGAAAATTATAGTAAATTTGAAATCTAATGTAACATTTGACTAAAAGCATTTAATTATGATCTAATATTAAAATTAAATGCTTCTGATTTCATAACTTGCTTTTACTTTACGACATCCAGGGATGATGCAAAGTGTGACTGAAATATATAGTCTTCATATTTGGGGGAAGTGGGGCACATGTTTGGACCACATCCAACTGTGCTCAAGGTTTACTCTTGGTTCATTTAGAAATCATTCCTGATAGGCTCAGGGTATCTTTTGTCCTATTACTCTGGCCCATAATATGCACAGCCTAGGGTATTAGACAGCATGATTGTTTTAATAAAATTTGTATTAAGATTAATTAACTAAGGAACTTCCTTTAAATTTGATAAAATTCCTTTTAAGAAACTTTATATTGCGTCTGTTTTAGTTGCGGGTCTTGACATGAATATCAGCCAGTTCCTCAAAAGCCTTGGGCTTGAACACCTTCGGGACATTTTTGAAACAGAACAGGTATGTTCTCTTATTTGTAATCTTTTAAATTAAATGTTAAGAATTATTTATTACTACTCATTTCATTTTTTGCCTCTCATCTGCTGTTTTAATTTTCTGTTTGTGTGTGTTTTTTTTTTTTGGTTTAGTTTGGTTTTGGGGCCACACTCACAGTGCTCAGGGGTTACTCCTGGCTCTATGCTCAGAAATTGCTCCTGGCAGGTTGGGGGACCATACAGGATGCTGGGGATTGAACCTGGATCCATCTTGTGTTGGCAGCATTCAAGGCAAATGACTTACTACTGTGCTATCACTCCAGCCCCATCAACTGCTGTTTATAAATCCATAGCAAATTTATAATGAAAGTAGGGAGGTCAAAAATTTTTTTTTTTTTTTTTTTACTTATTTTCTTCTAGATGTGTAACTGATGACAGAATTCCTTTCTTGGTTATTATTTGTTTGGGGGCCACATTCAGGGTTTAATTCTGACAGGGATCACTGATAGTAATGAAATCCAGTTCAGTGACAAGTACTTCACCCATTCGCTGTACTGCTCTAACGTCAGTATGAAGTTTTCCATTACTTGTTACATTTTTTTTGAAACTACCAAACTCTGTAAGTTTAATTGTATGTCAAAACTTATACTGTAAACCATCTCATAAGAATTCAAGCCTTCTTTTGATCATTTTGCTTCTAAATACTGCTAACATTTACTCATCCCTTATTGCTGATGTGTTTGACTCTCCCATAAGATCCTAGGAAAATATTTAAGATCCTTAGCAAAATTTCCAAAAAGCAGTTGTTCATTAAATTAAAAGACAAATTAATATAATATTCAGATAAATGTACCTTTTGGGGTGAGGGGCTGGAGAGATAGTACAGCTAGTTAGGTATCTCATATTTCCCCAAGCCCTACTAGAAGTGATTCCTGAGTCCAGAACCAGGAATAAATCCTTAACACTGCCAGGTTTAGCCCAAAATCAACAACAGAAATAAATAGGTAAATGCCCCTTTATGAACATCCTAATATCCAGCTGAAATCCAAATTGATTTTACATTCAAATATACCTGTTATATTTCTAGAATGATTTTAGATGTTGTAAGTGGCTTGGTGTGATGTGATCCTTACAGTATTTATGAATTAAGATATTTTAATTCTTTTTTAATACTGAATTAGATGATGAAATTTTAGTTTATTACTAGATGGTTTTAGAAAGTTACTAATATATATATACATAGAATCTTAGAATAAGAATTGTCTTTAGAAACCTGTGCCTGCCAGGAGCAATTTCTGAGCATGGAGCCAGGAGTAACCCCTGAGCACTGCCGGGTGTGACCCAAAAATTAAAAAAAAAAAATAGAAGTCATTGTCCTTCACAGAAATTACCTTTTTAAATAACCATATGGAAACCAGCTTGCTACAATTTGGGTAGTGGAAAGGATTCTTATTTATATTATGCCCTGGTACCCCATAGATCTGTTAATCTTGATCCTGTTTCCATTTTCCCTGTTTTTCATAGAAATCATAGTTTCTAGAACTACCATAACAAATTATCACAAACTTAGTGATTTAAAACTACGGAATTTTAAAACAAAAGTTCTGAAAGATGGAGGACAAAATCCAGTGATGACAGAACAGCACTACAGATAGAGGTTCTCTGGGGAAATAAGCCACAGGCTTCTGACTTCCTGTGGCTAGTGACTGTCACTCTAATCTGTTTTCTTCATATTGCCTGCTCACTGTCTCCTCTGATGTGTGTCCCTTCTCAGGACACTTGCCTTGAACTATTACCACAGTTGATCGCACTTCAAGATCCCTATTAAGTTGGTAACATCTGCAAAAGGGTCTTTACCTCAGATAAGTAAACAGCCAGTCATTTCACCAGTAAAACAGGTTTATTTAGCAACAGGAAGATTTTATGTCAAAACACAGGCATATTTTTCCAGAATAAAAACAACACCCTCCTTCTTACATGTCAAGGGTTCGTTCTAAACAAAAAGTTCATTGGAGGAACTAGAAGTTAAAGTTGTACTTTTGTTTCCTGGGTCATGCCATTCTCATTGGCTGCCTGTTCCCTTCCAAGAAGCCTCTCTTCGCCCATTGGAACCACAAGTGAAACATCATTGCTTTACATTGCTTTATGGGCCTACTTTTTCCAGTTGGATTCTGTAATGAATGCTGATTGCACACATGTGAGAGAACTCTCTTCCGGCTTTCCGAACCATTTACATGAGGCTTCTATGTATAATTTTAGCAAATGTAAACAAAGGTTTAAATATCCCTTCACTAGTTATAGGGATCAGTAAAGAAAGCTGACTGGTGTTGTTCAGCTACACGTAGTAGAGCTCTTACATATCTCACTGAGAGCTAGAGAACCACCCACTCCTACAGGCTTCCTTCTATTTGAGGATAAATTTGCTACTTTTTCAAATTTTTCTTAATAGGAAAAGAGTTCCCAGATTCTTCACTAATTCCTGCCTTGTGGTGGTGGTTATACTTTTAAAGTCACCCAAGTTCATTTAAAACCTGGATCTTTTTTCTATCAGTTATATTGTGATTATTTTTCTAATGTCTTTTCTTCATTTTTAGCTAAATTCATATGTTGTTTGTTGTGCTTAATCTTTAAAGCTACTAATGACCAAAATAGTTGAGTAGAAATATCCCTAAAGGCTTTAATTCTAATTATCTTCTGCCTGTTATTGACTAGGTAGCATTTTTTAACCTGTCACTAGATTTACCTCTAAAATATGCTTTCAAATATCCATAAATAATTAAAATTCTTATCAGATTTCTGTTAATGAAATATGCTTTAATGAAGCATCAGGTGGGTCCTCTGTCTGCTGATGAAAACTTTATTTCTGGCTATCATTCCCTTTTTCTTTAAATTTCATCTAACATTGATTCACTGTTATTTTGAGATTTATGAAAATATTGTAAAATTATTTGTAATATTGTAATGTTTACAATACTATTTATAATAGTTTATATACAGAAAAAAATATTATAAATATATTTTGCCTTATTTCCCAAAATGTATTAGAAAGATTATTAAAGCATTTTACTATACTTGTCTTATTCTGACTTAATCTCTTTTTCCTAAATTATATCCATAATAATCACATTTTTATACTTTTTGACTTAATGAACTAAATTTAGACAAATTACTTTCAGTTGATAGTTTTTCAAAGGAATGGGGTTTCTTCTCTCATTTTGCATCATAAATGTATGGCTTTGTTCTTTTTTTACCTTCTGTTCCATTCCTGTAGCATGACTCTCACATTTTATTGATTTAAATAGTTTAATAATTTAATCGCACTTAGTTCTCTTGACAGCTTATCCTGATTTCAACAGTTGTATTATCTTTTTTCAAGTAAATGTGTCGTTAATTTCTTTTTATGTCAACATCAGTGTTTTAATCAATATGTTGACTATTTCATTTTAAGTGTATACATTAACATGGTTCCTTTCCTCTAGGCAAGTGACATTTCTTTGTATTGAACCATGGTTGACTGTCCTGGACTAAGTATCAAGCGGTTAAGTTCATTTATATTTTGATTGCAAGTGTTCCTTTAGTTGTAGGGTAATGAATGCTATAACTCTTTCATAGCATACCTATTAAACTTTTTTTCATGGCATTTTGTATCACACTAGTAGTATGTGTCAATGATCAAAATACTTGAGTAGAGAGAGGGGAGGTAGGGTACGTGTATTATACCCATTACCTTTGTGTCTTTAGCATAAGTTAGAGAATCCTGTTGCTTCTCATTGCTACTTCTCACCCAGTGGATTGGGAAAGAGGTATTTTATTTCTTGATCCAGAAATACTGCCTTTCCGGGGCCAGAGAGATAGCATAGCGGTAGGGCATTTTCCTTGCATGTGGACAATCCAGGATGGACTCAGTTCAATTCCTGGCATCCCATATGGTCCCCCAAGCTTGTGAGGAGCGATTTCGGAGCACAGAGCCAGGAGTAACCCCTAAGCATTGCTGGGTGTGACCCAAAAACTACTAAATAAATAAATAAACTGCCTTTAAAAAAATAGGAACACTGCCTTCCCAATAGCATAGCCTCCTCACTTCTTATTCTCCATAATTACTTGCTTAGCAGTTGCTAAACTTACCTGATATATTTAACATAAATGTTTTTTGTTATTAAACATATTACCAGTGTCATTTGGGCCCTTCCTTTATAAAATGTAACTTCCTTATTAAAATTTTTGTTTTTGTTTTTGTTTTTGGCCATGCACTAAGAAATCGCTCCTGGCTTAGGAGGCCATATGGAACTCCAGGGGATCAAACTGCAGTCCTATTCGTCCTGGATCAGCCGTGTGTAAGGCAAATGCCCTACCGCTGCGCCACTGCTCCTGCCCCTACAATTTCTTTTATTAGAAATACCAATCTAATTTACATTGCAACCTATAGAACATACATGACATAGAACTTGGAAAACTCCTTGTGGCCATATTTATGATCAACCTATATTTTCATGAAATGTGACCTTGTAAATTTTGACATTTATTCATTTTTTTAGTTTAATATCTTTATTTAAGCACCATGATTATAGATATGTTTGTAGTTGGGTTTCAGTTATAGAAAAAATGCCCCCCTTCACCAGTGTAACATCATATCACCAAAGCCCCCTAAAACTCTTCCCCCACCTTCTGCCTGTATTTGAGACAGGCATTCTATTTCTCTCACATACTGCCATTATCATGATACTTGTCAGTGTAGTTATTTCTCTAACTGAACTCACCACTCTTTGTGGTAAGCTTCATACCATGGACTGCTCCTTCCAGCCTTTATTTCTTTTGGCTCTGGGTATTATTACAATAATGTCTTAGTTTCACGACTTCATTTTTCCTGATAGCTGCATACTATTCCATTGTGTGTATGTACCACAGTTATTTAGCCACTCATTTGTTGTTGGGCATCTGGGTTGTTTACAGATTCTGGCTATTGTAAATAGTGCTACAGTAAATATAGGTGTGCAGAAGGCATTTTTATATTGTGTTTTTGTGTTTCTACCGTATATCCCTAGGAGTGGTGTAGCTGGGTCATATGCGTCATATGGGAGCTGAATTTCTAGTTTTTTTTGAGGAATCTCCGTATTGTTTTCCATTAAGGCTAGACTAGTCAACATTCCCATCAACAGTGAATGAGAATTCCTTCCTCCCCACATCTCCGTCAGCACTGATTGTTCTTGTTCCTTGTGATATGTGTCAGTCTCTGTGGCATGAGCTCATACCTTTTTGTTATTTTGATTTGCATCTCCCTGATAATTAATGATGCGGAAATTGTAGTTCTTTTTTGAGTAATTGTTCATTTCTTTTTCCCATTTTTGATGTGGTTTGATGCTTTTTTTCTTGTTAATTTCTGTCAGTACATTGTATATCTTAGATATTAACCACTTTTCTGATGGGTATTGGGTGGATAGTTTCTCCCATTCTGTGGGTGGCCTTTGTATCCTTGTTTCTATTTTCTTTGAGGTGCAGAAGCTTCTCTGCTTAATATAGTCCCAACTGTTTATCTTTGTTTCCACTTGTTTGGAGACTGCTGTATTTTCCTTGAAGATGCCTAAAGTCTCAATGTCATGGAGTATTTTACCTACGTGTTCTATATACCTTATGGTTCCGTGTCTGATAACAAGGTCTTTAACCCATTTGGATTTGACCTTTGTGCATGGTGTTAGATGGAGGTCTGAGATCTTTTTTTGCACGTGACTGATCAGTTGTCCCAACACCACTTGTTGCCCTGGTTTGCATTTTTTTGCCTCTTCATCAAAGATTACTTGATTGTATGTTTGGGGGAACATTCTCTGAATACTAAAGTCTGTTCCACTGATCTGAGGGTCTGTCTTTATCCCAATACCATGCTATTTTAATAACTATTGCTTTGTAATGCAATTTAAAGTTGTGGAAAGTGATGCTCCCTATATTCTTTTTCTTTAGGGTTGTTTTAGCTATTCTTGGATGTTTATTGTTCCAAATGAATTTCAGAAGTGTTTGATCCCTTTCTTTGAAGAATGTCATGGGTAATCCTTAGAGGAATTGCATTAAATTTATACAAAGCTTTGAGAGTATTGCCATTTTAATGAACAGGGTATGTGTCTCCATTTACTGTCCCCTCTTTTATCTTGAAGCAGTATTTTGTATATTCAGAGATTTTTAATTGATTTATTTCATTATATTCAGCATAGTATACATGTGATAAAACATAATAATTTGATATTCTTTATTTATTGTGAAATGACCACCATAGTAAGTCTAGGTAAAAGTCCAACATCTTTAGTGTTACAGCAGGTATGGTGCTTGCCTTGCATGTTGCCAACTCAAGTTCAGTACCTTACACCCATACAACTCTTAACACCAAGCTCACCAGGAGTGATATTCCCTGAATGCAGAGCCAAGAATAAGCCCTAAGCACCACTGGATGTGGCCCCAAAGCCAAAAAAATAAAAAAGGTCCCTCAAAAGTTGCAGAACCATTCAGATAGACCAATCTCCAGGCTACAAACACTGAGGCTTGTTTTGGAATGATGAGGAAGCAGCAGATTCACCCTGACAGTAGCCACACCCAATCTCCTTTGCTATCTAAACAGACTCAGCCTCACAGCTGAACCTCAATAGGCTGCCAGACCACCACATGATTCCAGGCAGATCAGTCTCTGAGCTGAAAACTCTGAGGCCCTTTAGGGTCGGGCAGTTATCCTCCCTCTAGCAGGCCCAGCAGCCACCCACATGGGACCTCTTTCGCCATTTAAATAGGCTCACTTCTACAGTCCCTGAAGTGTCTGGCCATATATGTAACTGCAAGACACCTCCAGTGTTTTAAAATAATTTTTAAAGAACCATGATTTACAGTTATTGATCGTTGTCTTTTAGGCATAATATTTCAATATCAATCCCACCACCAGTGTCAGCTTCTATCACCAGTGTTGCCATACTCCATTCCCCCGAGTCTCCTACCTTCACACCCCCTCCGCCTGCCACTTTGATAGGCACATACTAAAGTTAGCTTAGATCTCATATATATGGCACTTTCCCTCATCATAAGTATATCGGAAGTCCTGACCTCTATACCCCCATTACTGTCTTTTCTCAGCTTCCTTTTCGCCTTAATTTCTTTCCTTCTCTGTCCTCCCTAAGCTCAAGGGTTAAGGGAAGACACGTCCAAATTTCACAGTACTTACAACCCAGTAGGAGCACATCAGATTTGATGGGAAACTTGTGTAGAATTCCTCTGAAATCGATAAGGAAAAATAATGATACAAGATTCAACCAGCAACAACCAGTTCAGTAAATCTTCTGGTGGTGACTTTTATAACATTGTGAGATACTAGACATCACAATTTGACTTGTGCTGTCTACTTCCTGACAGTTCCATTGTTTTTGTGTTGTAACAAGCAATTTGTTATGTGCTTGCTAAGGAGACACACTTTGGAGACACACTTTTTAAGTGTGTCTTTTATTATAAATAAAAATAAGAGGAAAACTGGGGACATTGGTAAAAGGAGCATCATACCAGTAGTTGGATTGATATGGAATATTGCATGCCTGAAATAACTGTATTATGAATAGACCAGAGCAATAGCACAGCAGGTAGGGCATATCCCTTGCACATGGCTGACCCAGGTTCAATCCATGCATCATAATCCATGCATCATAATGCATTATATAGAAGATTAGATTACTAAGATGATGCATGGATCATCTTTCTTTTTGAAATTGTAATTTTATTTATTTATTGGCTTTTTGGGCCATACTCGGTGACGCTCAGGGGTTACTCCTGGCTATGCACTCAGAAATCGCTCCTGACTTGGGGGACCATATGGGATGATGGGGATCGAACCAACGTCCGTCCTGGATCAGCCACGTGAAAGGCAAACGCCCTACCAATGCGCTATCGCTACAACCCCTGTAATTTGATTTTAATATATGTTAAGTATAAGGAAATAACAAGCCTATGATTTCCTGGATACAACTCAAAACAGTTAAATTTAGGTTTAGTTATTTTAGCTTTCTACTCCATTTATATTAATTTTCATCGTTATTAAGTAAAACAAGCTAGAAGTTGGAGCAATACAGTGGGGTTGCCATGCACATAGTTGATCCAAGTTTAATCTCTAGCATCCCATATCATTCCGAGTCCACCTCTGAATGTAGAGGGTGGGATGAGGTGAGGGAGGAGAACCTACATCCTTTATTCTCCTGCTCTTTAGTGAACTTTATGCCTTGTCTGAGTCTGCTTTTATAAGAACAGTAATATTACTTTATGGCTTATTGTGAGAATAAAATGAGGTATTCATGTTATGAACAGGCAACATTCTCCATCTCTTCCCTTTTTGGGGGTGGGGGGGAGGCGGTTTCACACTGCCAGCACTCAGGGGTTATTCCTGGCTCTGTGCTCAGAAATCGCTCCTGGCAGGCTCGGGGACCATATGGGATGCTGGGAATCAAACCACCGTTCTTCTGCATGCAAGGCAAATGTCATACCTCCATGCTATCTCTCCAGCCCCTCCATCTAAAAAAGCTTATAGAGCAGTGGTTTCCAGTGCTAGTGCAGTGGTATAAAGCTTTGAAACTTGCTGCTGTGGAGACCTCTGTCTTTTGCTGGCTTGGTTTCTGCTGCTTCCAAATGTGCTAGTACTATGTCGATACCGAAAAGAGTAAGGAGGTATTCTTGTAATCAAAATCGGTCCTTAGATATATGAGGTCTTGTTTTTAGCATCAACCTTATTTGAATTGAAGTTTATAGAATATTTAGGAAGAAAAAAGGGGATATCAACAATATATATTACACATTTTTCCAAATTATATTAAAATCTCACCTAGCTAAGATTATAAAGGCATTTATAATTTCTTGAACTATTCTGTCACAACTATTTCTGACTATTCTGTCAAAATTGTTGCATGTTAAAAATCCTCCTTTGGGTGATTCTAAGTGAATTAATTGCTTTTTAGCCAACCCAAGGAGCAATTATTTTTCTTAAATGGCCATTTAGAAGCAGTATGATAAATTGTTTCCGAAAGGTGAGTGATACATGCTTGTTTCTCTGACAAGATTAGGCTTCTTATGTATATAAGACTTTGTTCTGACAATAAACATCAGTAGTAGTAACATGATAGTATAACCAGTCTTCATTCTATTCACTATAACTCTTTTTGTTGGTGCTTGTTAATCATTAGATGGAAACACTTTTGGATTTGACGTATCCTTTGGATTGGTCTCTTATCCTACCTGTTCTCCAAGGTGTGATCTTGTGCTTCCCAATAAAGACCCCCGGTCTCAGGGAAAAACCCCTGGCAGTTTTGATTCTTCCACGACTGAGCTATCTTTGTCTTAGGAGCTGAAGGTTTGTGTGTGGAAGTTCCTGAGCCAGTTTTATCCCCTTAATCATGTATGGATTATTTTCTGTGTCAGCATTTGCTTCCAGACTCATCCTTCCAATCCCCTTGGGATTGGGCATGTGGCTTCTGCTTCACCACCAGACCTAATTCATTATTTTCAACAGTGATGTGTAAGTATAAAGGGTAGAGAAAGTTCTTGATAGATTAAAAATCATTTCAAAAAGGGCTATTTATAGAGGTATTTCTTCCATTTTCCTTGGAAAGGAAATCAACGGCTAATTTTCGGAATTCTATTTGGATTGTCAGCTAGAGGACAGTTGCTTCCAAGATCGAAAAATCTCATGTTTTCCCCCTCAACATATGTGGGGATTTTATTGTGTTTTCAGAATACTGCCACTGGGTGGCGGTAGAGTAACAGTTACTGTTCAACAAAGGAATTAAGTTTTTGAGTATGATACTAGCTCCATTCTCAAGAATGAGTGGCTTTTAAAAATAAAATAAAAGCCCAAAATCACTGTTTTGTCCTTTTAAGAAAATTATGTTAGGGCTCAGGTACTATGAAATCTTATACAAGAACTAAAGTGATACTCTCCAGACCGAAATTCTTTATATCATTTCTATATAAAGTTGTCTGTAATCTGTTTTTGTTTGGGATTTTAGACATACCCGTCTGTGGTTATGACTTACTCCTGACTCTGAGCTCATGGGTAACCCCAGCAGAGCTGAGGGCTCTGCTTACTCCCTTTGCCATATAGGTTTCTTTATGTAAACCTCTCTGGCCTACCATTCTGCTACCTGCTAGATACCAGGATCTGGTATTTCCCCACTATCAAGGTGACTTCTATCTAGTGGCAAAGGATGATTAAAAAAAAACAGTCTAAAGGAAATAGAGCAATGAGCACTTTATTGAAAGGAAAGGGGGTATAATGCACATCCCCAGTTTCAGAAGCATATGAGGGAGTATGTCAAGTGAGCAAAATGCTGATAAGATTATCTTAATAACTCATTTAAAGTGTTTGGCAACTATTTTGGTTCATTTTTTAGATTACACTGGATGTGTTGGCTGATATGGGTCATGAGGAATTGAAAGAAATAGGTATCAATGCATATGGACACCGCCACAAGTTAATCAAAGGAGTAGAAAGACTCTTGGGTGGACAACAAGGTAAGCATTTGAAAACAAAATTGAATTTCATAAATTGTGATTTTAGGGTTGCCATTTGTACTCAAGTTGTCTGACTCGAGTTTAGGCACTTAACTCTCCCTCTGTGTTATTAGCTTCACACTCCCCCTTTTTATAATCAGCATCATTCTCCTCTTCTCCCCATCCCTCCTCCCTCTCCATCTTCACTCTACATTTCTCTAAGTAAAGTCCTTTAACAAAATATTTTATTATTTGGGGCTACAGAGATGATATACATGGCTGACCCAGGTTTGATCTTCAGTAGCCCATATGTCCCCCAAGTTTGCCTATTCTGAGCCCTAAGCACCACCAAAAGAGAAAGCTACTTTATTTCAAAAATAAACATTACAGGGCCGGGCGGTGGCGCTGGAGATAAGGTGTCTGCGCTAACCTAGGACGGACCGCGGTTCGATCCCCCGGTTCCCCTTATGGTCTCCCCTGCCTGCCAGGAGCGACTTCTGAACGAATAGCCAGGAGTAACCCCTGAGCGTCACCGGGTGTGGCCCAAAAACCAAATAAATAAATAAATAAACATTAGGAGTTTTTGAGAGCTTCAGTCGTGCTTATATTATATGCCTATTGAATTACAAAAGATAATGAAATGCAGCATAAATAATGAAATAACATTTATTGAATATTATATTTAATAAATAGTGAAATAAAGAATGCTGCTTTTAAAACATATTATTAGTGACATTTCAAGCCATTTTAGAGTGTTTCAAAGACATTGTTATACATGTTGGACCTGAGTGCAGTGTCAATACAATGATATTTCTTTTGGGCATCAGCCCTAACTCCAAGTATGTTCCCTGATTGAGTACAGTTTAGCAAATGCTTATTGATTTCTTCTGTGTACTCAAGAAACTTTCCCATTCTCCTTTTGCCTGCATATTTGTATAATAGAGATTGAAAATATCTTAGTCTTGTTCCAAAATATCAATTATTTATGACAATAGTTGTCTCTAAAATAGAACCTTAACGATAGAGATTTAAATGTGTTTTGTTTCCTCCTACAGGCACCAATCCTTATTTGACTTTTCACTGTGTTAATCAGGGGACTATTTTACTGGATCTTGCTCCAGAAGATAAGGAATATCAGTCAGTAGAGGAAGAGGTAATATATCTCAGTCTTTATTAACTTTTCCTGAATTTTGTTGTTAAGCCTTTTTTCCCAAGAAAGGCAAGCTTGTCTTACTTCACTTTATAGTCATTTGTCATTTGCTGCTCTCTGACTCTCAGCCACCAGAGATGCAGGTATTTCAGTGCTGTCTGAACATGTAAATAAAACATAAAAATGTCAAGTAGAACCCTGCATTAATTACTACTGAACTACATCTCTTTCATATCACAAACTTGGGATTTCCAATGAATGGCCATATGAACCTTTTGACAATAGAAACTTCCTTGAAAGTCATACAAATAAGGTTTCTCTTAGAGTGTTATGTTGTTAAAATCCACCTAAGGTTGGTCCTTTCTTTCCTCCCTTCTTTTCATTTTCTTTATATATGCTCATTCTTTGTGCTCTCCTCGCTCTCTTCCCCCTTCACTTTCTCTCCCTCCGTCCTTTTAGCTCCCTCTCTCCCTCTCATTTTGGGGCCATACCAACATGTGCTCATGGCTTACACCTATTCTGTGCTGAGAGATCACTCCTGGCAGTGATCAGGAGACCATTTCAGTTGTTGGGGATTGAGTGCTGAGGCCTGCTACATGCAAGGAAAGCATGCTACCTGCTGTACTATCAGCACCAGCCCAAAATAGAAAATGTATTTAACACGCAAAAACACCCATTTGAGGGCCAGTATATGTGTCAGTGACTAAAATGCCTGCCTTAGAATCAGGAGGCCTCCAATTCAATCTCCAACAATTAAATAAAGAAAATCTTATCTATGGGGCCAGAACAATAATACAGTGTGTAGGTGTTTGCCTCACATACATCCTCACCAGGTTCATTTGCCAGCACCTCATATGATCACCTAAGCCCTGCTAGGTGTGATCCCTAAGCAGAGAGACAGGAGTAAGTCCTGAGCATGGACAGCAAGGTTAAAAAAAAAAAAAAGTACTACTTAAGAATAACAGGAATGAGAATCTGGCAAAAATTTTTCTTTATTTTTATGCAGTGGCTATAAAATAACATGCCTGTTTTAGTATGTACTTTTCAAACAAGCTTCCTAACTCTGGTTAAATTATAAGACACCAAAGAAAATCTTATTTTTCTTTTTTTTATTATTAGCCTTGCTAGTGCAAGGCCTCAAAAAATTGGTTCAAAACTCAGAATTGTTCCTCTCCACGGAAATCTTTAGTAAGAGGCGAAAGATCGGGGTCCAGGAGATAGCATGGAGGTAAGGCGTTTGCCTTTCATGCAAAAGGCCATTGGTTCGAATCCCGGTGCCCCATATGGTCCCCCGTGCCTGCCAGGAGCAATTTCTGAGCATGGAGCCAGGAGTAACCAGAGACGAAAGATTTATGCGATCTGAAGAGAAACCAGAGTTTGAAAATGTTATTTTTCTAAAGCTTCAGGTAGAAAGATACAGAAACTTCCTCCCTTATGCCCCATTTCTTGTTCATAACTAAGTGTCCAGTGGCATTACCATAATAAATAAACTCCCGTTCTTTTGCAAATGCCTATAAAGAGAAGGGTACATTTGTTTGTTCCCACTCTTTATTAGTGCTTATATTATTTCTATTCCAGGAACTCTGGACCTTTACCTGATAGTAGTTTTACAGTTCATTGCCATCTTATCAGAAAAACATTATGTATTCTAGATCTTTTGTCCAATCATTCTCTTAGGAGTTACTAAATCCACAAAATAATATTAGAATTGTAATGAGTAACTTCACTGATGAGACAATGAGTCTGTTCTGGAAGTAACTTGGGTCATTAACTTTTCATTGTGATTCTTTTTAATTTGGAAACTTGGAAGGATTTATTATGCTCACAAGAAAGTCATTCCACTTAGTTGTATATTCAACTTCCCTTCTTCTCTGTAAGCATACTGTGATATCCCAAATTAAAGAGAAAACCAGGCTAAAGCTATAGTTAGTACAGCAGATAAGACTCCTACCTTGCTCTTGACTGACCCTGGTTCAATCCCCAGCACACCCATGTGGTCCCATGAGTCCCACCAGGAATGTCACTGAGTACAAAGCCAGGAGTATGCTCTAGGCAACACAACACTGGTATGACAACCCTTTTCCCCCTGCAAAAACAAAATCTAAACCAAATTAAGAAAAAATATGGGGTCGGAGTTATAGCATGGAGGTAAGGCGTTTGTCTTTCATACAGAAGGAAGGTGGTGTGAATCCCGGCATTTCCACATGGACCCCTGTGCCTGCTGGGGGCGATTTCTGAGCCTAGAGCCAGGAGTAACCCCTGAGCGCTGCTGGGTGTGACCCAAAAACCAAAAAAATTAAAAAATTAAAAAAATGGAATATTTTACCTTTGAAATAAATTATTTGTGACTAATTTTAGTATTTAATCAATGAAGTATTGATTTTATGTGAGGAGTTTTAGTTTTGGGGTTAGTTAAACAAGGTTGCTTCTCATTCTCAGCTACATGAAATAGTATTATAGGTGGCTTAATGTAGTTTATTTTCTTCATTGTATTTATAGAAAAAGTATCTTTTTTTATATTTGGGGGGGCACACCCGTTTGATGCTCAGGGGTTACTCCTGGCTAAGTGCTCAGAAATTGCCTCTGGCTTGGGGAAAACCATATGGGACACCGGGGGATCGAACCATGGTCCTTCTTTGGCTAGTGCTTGCGAGGCAGACACCTTACCTCTAGCGCCACCTCTCCGGCCCCTACAGAAAAAGTATTTTAAAAAATTTAATTATGTTTTTACAAGTGCTCCTTTGACTCCAAACCTTAAAAAAAAAAAAGTTGATGATCACTATTACTAACAGGTCTAAATAGCACAAACCTGAGAACAACAACACATGTTAATTTATAAGAATTGTGTCCTTGTGGTGTCTTATAAATAATGTACTATATGCAGTACTGAATAGTTGCATCATGCTGATATATTTAATTTTGTGTGTATCCTGTAATTATGTTATAATGTTTTAGAGAACTTACTGTAAAGAACAAGATATATTTTGATGCACTATACTAAGCATTGAATGTGTTTGAGTTTAGAAGGGTAATACTATTACCCTTAGAAGGGTAATTAGAAGGGTAATATTATTAAAATAAGAAAAATCTTTAAAAAAATAAAACAAAAACAAAAAAATTTAATTAGTAGGGGCCAGAGAGATAGCACAGTGGCATTTGCCTTGCAAATAACCAACCCAGGACCTAAGGTGGTTGGTTCAAATTCCGGCGTCCCATATAGTCCCCGTGCCTGCCAGGAGTAACCCCTGAGCACCGCTGGGTGTGGCCCAAAGACAAATTAATTAGTAAATAGAAAATCTAGAACTATGACTTATGAGATAGCTCAGTGGTTAAAGCATGTTTTACATATAGAAGTTTTGGGTTTAATCCCTGACACTTTATAATGGTCCCCAAATACTGCCAGTCGTGCCCAAATATAAAGTGTAGGTTGATTTTGTGTCTGGTTGTTTTCTTACCATAAACACAAGTATTAATGTGGTGGTCACTTTATATTATACCTTCAATATATTTGTCAGCATAAAAACATAATAAAAATTGTAATGTTGAAAATAGTAAAAGAAATATCTTTAAAATTAGAATTGGCATATTTTCAAAAGGCTAGTTATTTGATTTTATTTTATAGATGCAAAGTACAATCCGAGAACACAGAGATGGAGGTAATGCTGGTGGCATCTTCAACAGATACAATGTTATTCGAGTAAGTTTTAATTTTCAGGGTGAAAATTAGATTGCAAGTCTTGCCTCAAAATCAAATATAAATGGACTGTGAGACAGTACATGTGGCTGACCTAGTTTCAGTCCCCAGCATATGGTTCTCTGAGCTCTAAGCCGGAGAGATCCTTGTGCACAGAACCAGGGGAAAACCCTGAACACTACCAGATATGCCTCCCTCCCCCTCAAAAAGGAATCAGATGTAGACATTGTACAAAAATGCCATATTTTCAGCCTGTCAAGAATGATCAACTGTTAGCATTGGATTATCTTCACTACAAGATAATCTCTAACACCTAAAGATTCTACTGGACAGGAAAGGTAGGCACTTCTATAAGCAAGTCCAGCCTTAAGCAGTGAGCGAGGCCAGTGATCAATGATGTGCTTCCCAGGTTACTCAGATTTGGGTCTGAAGTACAATTAATTTTGTTTTAACCATCTAAAAGGTTAAATAGAACACATGTATCTCTTCATTTCTGTATATCTAGAATGTGGAGTAGATGACTTCTGTGCATTTTTTAAAGAAAAATATAAAACTGTTGAGAACTGGGCCTATTTCTTGACTTAAATCTCTTCAAACTCCTAATACATAACATCAGAATTACCCAGGGAACTTTTTGAAAATTACAGATTAATATAATATGCCCTTTTTCCTAAAATATCATATAAA